>RJWJ010002889.1:0-93468 GCA_004363605.1 Indri indri
AAGACCCTATTTCAACTAAAATTTGGCATGACAATCTAAAACCCCAACTGGAATCTGAGGTGAGGGCCCAGCTTTTTCTTGAGATGCTTTTTTATGTGCATGTGTATGCTTTTTGAGGTTGCTTGATGGATATAAAGCGATTTCTCCAAAGTTACATATTAAAGTTGTAACTTAGGGGAGGAGCATAAAAAAAGTCAATAGATCACAAATATCATCAGTGTGCTGAATTGATCCAAAAGAAGTTAATTTATTTAGAGCCATTAAACCGCAAGTCAATAATGACCTTATTGTTTTTTGTTTTTGTCGAATCACATACATCAATATAAAGCCTCTGGGTATACTTACCAGGCCAGAAACAATTAAGTAAATTATACTCAGAAACAACCTACCAAGCTTTTCATATGTTCTAGTCCAATCCTCCCACATCCATCAAACAAACTGCCTAACTAACCATGTGGATTTTGCACAATGCCCTAAAGGCCAGAAAACTTGGATTCCAGACCCTGAGTTTCAGAGGCTTGGGTGCTATTTAAATACTTTTTAGCTTAATTGCTTGTCTCTCCCTTTTGATGAAGTGGGCCAGCCTCCCAACTGTATCCCTGTCCCGATCTCCCCAGATTCCCACCCCACGCCTATCCTGTGATTAAGGATAAGGCCTGATTATTCACCCGAGGAAATCAGATGAAATAAACTTAACACAGGACTTTCCTAAATCCCTTGAGAATTCAAAAAATCATAAATAAATCAGTCTCTTCCTTTGCCCCCATGAAGGTACACAGATGGTGTTCAATGACCACGAGCTCAGAAAAGGAGGCCAGGACACAGAAATACCTGTGCACTTTGTTCCTATCTTCCTTTCAACCTCCCAGGTGCTTCACATTCTTGACTTTTGTAGGGACTTGCAACCCACCAAAATGGTGTGAAGACTATTTTAAACTTAACTCAGAAGACATCTGAGATACAGCAAATTCAGAAAGAAACCTTTTCTGAGCTTCCTTTTTCTAACTAAGGGCACAGCCTTCCAAGAAGGAAGGCGCCATAACTCCCTTCTCTGGAAGAGTTTCCAGCAAGGAAGGAGACTATTAGCAGTTGCATAAAAAAACATTGTAACAAATTGTCATACCTTCCATTTGTTACCCTAAAAGCCATTTGTCTGCCATAGAAGACTTCTCTCTCCCTCTTTTCCCCTATTAAGTTGGCATATAAACCTTATCCCTAGCTGGTCAGCCAGCCCCTTCATTTGAATGCTCCTGTGTGCATGTGAATTAAAATTTTCTCCAGTTAATTTGCAGCCCCCCCCACACTATTGAACCCTAAAGTAGTAGAGGGAAAATTTTCCTTCCAATGCTTTCCACTGCTTTCATCCACTTCTCTAGTCCTATTGTTTTTGTATCTTAAACACTCCCCTCCATATCCTCCCACCGGCCAATTCCTGACTCCCCTCACACTTTCACTCAGGAGTGGAATATTTATTATAAAAGTCTTGGAGACAAGTCAGCTCTTTCCCACCCCTCCTCCCTATCTTCCTTGCACACACAGGCCAGAGTTTTTCTAGGAGACTTTTGTGGGTGGGTGGGATAGGGTGAACGGAGAGGATAGGGGGGCTTTGCTGCCTTCTGTGGTCAGGACTTAGGCAGGTCTCCGCAGAGTGAGACAGAAACCTCACCGAACCCATTGTCCTCAGCCCTTCTGTAGTTGCACTGGTCAGGGCCCATGTCCAGGGCTCTCCTAAATTAGGGGACAGAAGGCAGGGCCCTGACTCCAGATTCCACCACTCAGCTCTCCAGACCATTCTCCTCATTAGCAATTGGAAAAGTTGACTCAGATTTTCCCAACCACACAAGGTTACAAACAATTCAGAAGGGAATAAAGTTTTAGCCCAACCCAAACATTCTACATATCTTTCCCATTGATGATCCGATGTCTGAATCTTTGCAACAGGTGGGAAGGAATCCATCACATGCCAGACAGAAACATCCTACTCAGACTGCACGACAAAATTGTCTAAATATTGGATAAGGAGCAATGCTTCAATTTGGGAATGGCTGTACTTCCCTGGTTGCCCCATAAGGAATGCAAGAAGTAAAATCAAAGTGCTGTTCTTTGTCTCAATAAGAAATGTACACTGACATTCAATCACATTAGTGCTTCTGTAATATTTACAAAATGGGAGGGATCTTAGGTCCGCTGGGATAATGCCTGTGTCACACTGGGAATCAATGAAAGCCCAGAGAGGTTAATGGCTCCCAGTGTCACACAGTTATTTGGTGACAGAGGTAGGACTAGAATTTAGGTCTCAGATCCCAGGTCGGAGCTGCTACACTGCATTACGCTTGTCCTTGTCATAGACCAGCCTTATCAGAATAGAAGTTTGTTTAAATCTATGATCCATATACATTTTGGAAATTTTAAGTTTTGAGGCAAATGGTCTTCATCACTTTACTCAGTGCTAAATCTTGCCGCTTACACTAAGCGGGTGCATTCCCCGAGTACATGAAGAACTTTTTTGCTAATTTTGCTGAGAATCTTGAGGCTTAATTGCTTTCAATTAAAAATCTGGGCCCAGAAAAGGACCTGCTAGGAATCATTTATACTTCTGTGCATATAGAAGTCCTCTGGCCTGATGCAGTGGTGCAAGGCTGTAATCCCAGCATGTCAGGAGGCTGAGGTGGGAGGATCGCATCAGCCTAGGAGTTCTTAGCTACAGTGAGCTATGATCACACCACTACACTCCAGCCTGGGCAACAAAGTGAGACCTTATCTCAGAAAAGAAAAAAAAAAAACAAAACAGAAAACAAAAATTAGGGCTGTCCAGAAAGTATCCAGCCACATAATATGAAAAATATATTAACAATGGCTGGATACCTTCCAGACAGCATACGTATTAATATATAGGCCTCTGGACACACTGTAATATGGCATGCATAAGCATCACCCACCAAGGGTTCTTGCTAAAACTTCTTGACCTAAAAGGTAGGCCAAACTTGCAGTTTATATGAAATTCAGAAAACAGGGAAAAGTTAGATGACACCATGAATAAATAACTAGATACATTCAGAAGATGAGATAGCGTTTAAGCCATCTAGCCTGCTGTCTTCAAAATATCAGTCATAAAAAAATGAAAACATCAAAAAGATGGAGACAGCTTTATGTTTAACAGACTAAAAAGACATTACCAAAAATAATGTATGGACCTTTATTGGATCCTGGTGGATGGAAAAAGAAAGCTATAAATGACAGACTCTGGGGAAAATATGGGGAAATTTGAATATGTATATTAGATATTAATATGAGGAAATGACTCAGTTTTCTTAAGTATGAAAATGGCCTGTGCATTATGTAGGAGAATGCTGTTTTTAGGAGATTTGTGCTGAAGTATTTCGAAGTGAAGTGTTATGATATCTACAACTTACTTTCACATATCTTATACACACATTCACAGAAAAACAATCAGTATAGCAAAATGTTAACAATTGTTGGAAACAGGTGAGAAATAGACCTTTCAACTTTTCTGTATGCTTAAAATTTTTAAAAATTTAGAAAAGAGATAAATATTAATCTTATCTTACAGATCCTAGAAATTTCTGGATTTTAATCCTATTTTCCATCAGAGACTGAAGAACTTTATTCCTTATTAATGCTATTTTAAGCATGGGAAGGTGACTAGGGATGTATTTGGTGAGAATAAAGAGGTCTTTTCCCAAACCCACAAATAGCCTAAGTAACCTCTTTATCTATTGCTAAGGCTTGTCCTGTACATACCAGGACCATATTTTTGGCATCCTCAAATCAGGATATGTGGTTGGACAAAGGATATTTTTCTTGCTTCTGCTTTTACTTATATGAAAGTCATAAAAGCATAAAAGTCAAAACGTTTGTAGACATAATTTAGTCTGGTTGTTTAGTATATAATGAGTCACTCATGTTGAAAAATAACATAATTAAATAAAATTATGCTGTTTCAAGGATTTGGAATACAGTTTCCATGGCTTATAGTCAACCCCAATGTGATTTACAGCAAAATCTTTCTTTAACTTTACAAGGTCAACTTAATAATTTATCATGACATATGTGGGAATAAAAATGTCTTCCTTGTCTTTTAAATTCTAATTTCCTTTTTGAATCAGACTTTTAGTTTTGACCTTCACAATTACTAAGGAAAATCAGATTGCAGTAATTAGAATATTGCAGTAACATCATCTAAAACTATGGTTTGATTAGTCCATTAACTTAAGCAACCATGATTTCAACTCCTGAGAATTTTGAACTGATTTAATTTTAGCTATGTGGTACACTATTTCTTTAAAATGACTGCTGAAACAGTTGCAGAGTAGGTCAGAGGTAGCATGCTTATTTAGAACATTACAAGGGCAAAAGGAAATTCTGCACAGCAGCAAATAAATTTAAGAGAAATGTGCATTTTCTAAATATTAACACACTTGGAATTTTCCCTTGACATGTAATATCCAAATAGCTAAAATGAACATTTTCCTTTGGAGTTTTTTTTTCTGGGCAAAGAAAAATTGCTTTATATTTTCACCTAAGTTTATTCAGTTAAAAACAAAAAGTGAAGGGCAGAATTCCAGAGCCACAAATAAAAGTTTTACAATTTTCTGGAAATAGGAAGAGATGTTTCTCAAGGGCTTAACTGGCCTGTTTATTTAATGTTTGTCACCTCTGTAGTTTTTATTGAGCACTCTAACCCAGCAATGTGCTTTCCCTTCTCTCCCACCCCTAGAGTTAATTCTCACAGCTATCGTCAATAAGAGAGCAATGTTTTCATACCAAGTCAATAGATGAGGGACTAAGCAAAGTACAGAACTGTTATTAGACATTTAATTAGAGGGCTTTCCAGTATAGGCACACCTTGGAGATGCTGTGGGTTTGGCTTCAAACCACCGCAATAAAGTGAATCTCACAATAACGTGTGTCACACAAATAGTTTGGTTTCCCAGTGCATAAAAAAGTTATGTTTATACTATACTGCAGTCTATTAAGTGTTTAAGAGCATCATGTCTAAAAAAAGCCAGTATATACAGCTTAATTAAAAAATATTTTATTACTAAAAAATGTTAACAATGATCCGAGCCGTCAGCAAATCATAACCTTTTTTTTTTTGGTGGAGGGTCTTGCCTCAGTGTTGATGGCGGCTGACTGATCAGGGTGGTGAATGCTGAAGGCTGGGGTGGCCGTGGCAATTTCTTAAAATAAGACAACGACAAAATTTGTCACATCAACTCTTCCTTTCATGAAAGATTTCTCTGTAGCATGCCATGCTGTTTGATAACATTTTACCCACAGAACTTCTTTCAAAATTGGAGTCAATTCTCTCAAAGCTTGCTGCTGCTTTATCAACTAAGTTTACGGAATATTCTAAATCCTTTGTTGTCATTTCAATAATGGCCACAGCATCTTCACCAAGAATAGATTCCATCTCAAGAAACCACTTTCTTTCCTCATCCGTAAGAAGCAATTTCTCATCCATTCAAGTTTTACCATGAGGTTGCAGCAATTCAGTCACATCTTCAGGCTCCTCTTCTAATTCTAGTTCTCTTGCAATTTCCACCCCATCTGCAATTACTTCCTCCACTCAAGTCTTGAACCCCTCAAAGTCATCCACGAGGGTTGGAATCAACTTCTTCCAAACTCCAAGTAAAAGTCAAATAGCTGTATCTTATATTGCCTTCCACAAAGGAAGCACAGTGCCTGGCAGGCCTGAAATGTGGAAGCAACACATTTCACACTTACGGATACTGCAGAAAATAAATTTCTGTTGTTGAAGGAACCAATCTGTGATATTTTATTATGGCAGCCCTAGCAAAGTAATGTGCCCACTCCCTCAGGTGAGCCCAGCAGCAGACCATTATGAGATGAAATACTACATCTTGGATCAAGCCTGGGCAGAATCAGAGGCCACAGCTAAGTTGCAAGGGCAGTAGGCCAGAATCCCAAGTCACCACCTTAGTTATACCATTGTCCCCCTCTCAACTCATACCGGTAACCATACAGAGGGTCCCACACAAATAACTGAAAAGGGAGGGAAAAGCTCATTTTAGTTTATAGATGAGTTGGCTTGTTATGTGAGTGCTGCTAAGATTGGATGGTGGCTGCACTAAAGCCAGGCAGCAATGGCCTTTAAAAGAACGTGGAAAGGGAAAATCTTTCAGAGGACAGAGCTTTGAGCAGTGTACCCAATCATGCACGATGTGTAGAAGTGACCTATAGGGAGAATATATATTAAATCATGGGCAGTGGCAAATGGCCTGGTTAGCTACTTTGGGGCTTGGGAGAAAACAGACTAGAGGAATACAGACAAGTCAGGGTTGGAGGTGCGTGGATGGGCACATGGCGGAGGATGGAGAGAAGATCGGTGTATCCCATGTTAACGCCCACTAGAAAGCAACCACTATACAAGAGTACCGAACCATCCAGTAGACAAAATGACTTGGTCAGTTAACTTTAGCCAGCCTTCATCAGCCACCCAGAACTACCATGATGGGCACCTGAATGGAACTGTAACTGTAACTGTAGAGATGAAACCCACTCTTGGGACCCACAGCATAGATTTTCACTTATCAGGGCCAATCTAGCTAGTGCTACCTGTCAGTGTCCAACCTGCTGGCAAGAGAGACAAATATTGAGCCTCCAATATGGCACTATTCTGCAAGGAAATCTACCAGTTACCTGGTGGCAAGTGGATTCCACTGGGCCCTTTCCATCCTAAAAGGGCCAGTAGTTGAGTCTCAAAATAGACAACTTGTTCACACACAGAGCCATAGCCAGCACCACTATCCTGCCCAATTTTGCTTCCTTTCTCTTTTATCCTTATAGCCATTACTTTGTCTCTGCAGCTGCTTCCTGTAAGACCCAAGTGACACACTTGTCTTCCCTCTCTTTCCCTCCAGACACGGGGAATTATCTGGAGAAACTGAAGAGAAGAGGTATGGACTTGGGACCTAGAGACATTGAAGACAAGTAGTATGGACTTGGGGACTCCCAGACACCAAGGAGGCTGGAATTGAGTGTATTTAAGAAGTGTAATGCAGGGTTATGAAGTCTCCACATTAAAATGTGCATTGTTAATAGAGGGGCACCCAGCTTCCTTTCCCTTTCTCAACCCAATATTCTATCAGTTATTATACTTTTTCAAGCCATCTTAAAGCCTTTAGATCAAAGAGGGATTAAAAACACATACTTGAGTATTTTTAAATTTTTCTACAGCAAAATAAAAGCATTTATTACTAAAAAAAGCCACGTTCTACGTTAAATACATTAAGATATTGACAATTTCATAAATAAAATCATTTTAAACAATAAATACATGATAAAACTATTTCTATGACACAGGTTACATGTAGGTCAACAAATTATTTTGAAAATATAAAAACTTGATATAATCTTCTTTTAAAAAGCATTCAACTTAATTTTACAAAATTATCAAAAGTTAAAAAGTGCTAGATATGCTTCTATTTTGTCCCATTTTTAAAGCAATTATAGCACATCAGACCTTAAAAAAAAGAAGAATTAGGGCATAAAACTCATCCTATATTGCCTAAAAATGAAAACTTCAGAGACTTTCTAGGCATTGGGAAAGGCTGGGAGGCTGACTGAGTTCAAAGCCAGCAAAGGTGCCATCTGCCCAGTGCCACTGCCAGTCCTTGTTCTCAGAACCAGGGGGCTTCTCCTTCTTGGCCCACTCCTGGGGAGAGTCTTTCTATGCCCACTGTTTCCTAATTTCCACGAGAAAAGGTTTCTGACAGAATTTTGATATTTAAATCCTGTGCGAATACTGAATGTATTCCAAAGATTGAGGCATTTTGGATTTGAATTTCACACAAAACTCATGAATCTAATTCCATATGAAAAGAGCATACTTCATTTGGTCACTTGATTTCGAATCACTTGTTGAGGTAGGATAATTTTCTTCTTTCACTGAAAATTGTCCTGACTAGGTAAATGGAGGTTGTACTGGAAAGGGTTCTAATGCCTTTTCTGCATTCTTCCAGTTGTGAAAATTCTCTCTGTACCATTCAACTGATAGGAAAAAACAAAGACAAAAATAAAAAATGAAAAACTATGCATCAATTAACCCACATCTACTGAGTTCCTGCTAGGCAAAAAAAGTCTAGACCATCAGCTAAGCAGCAGATAAAGGCTGCCTAATGATGTAAACAATTTGATTTTGAACTTAACAACAAAGTTAATCAGCAGAATTTCATCACCTGAAGATCTTAAGAATTAACAATCAATCATTTTTTTCTTTTTAACTTCAATAGTCCTTCAATACTAAACTTATTGGCATAAGTATTTAGGACATTCTGATTTTAAGGAATTCAGGGTGGGGGGAATAAGTCATTTTCACCGGTTTTAAAGTTATTTTATAGAAAAAAGTATAATGTAGTATTTGTTAATGTAAATAAGGTAATACTGCATCAGAGGCAGTGAGATGATGTGAGCTTCCTTCTATTAATGTGAAATTATTTTATGTAGCTATATATGGTATTAGTAAAAGTTTTTTAGTTAAAAGAAACCTGATAGTTTTAAACTATTTTTGATTTTCTTTTTAATATTCAACACAAGTATTTTGTATTTCAAGCTCTGAGTCAAGACTTTTTTCTACATTTGATAAGATCTCTTCTCATGAGTCCACTTCCAGAGCTTTAACATATATACACAGACTTTATACGCACTTAATAGATTTTTCTGCACATACTGAATTTGTTTCCTATTTGTTTGTTTCAACATAAAAAGACTCAAGACATTCAAAGACTGCAACTATCAATATTTACTCAAATGCCACTCATCTGAAGATGGACCATTATTTTACATACCACCAAGAAAAAAGAAAGTTGTAATAATTATAAGGTACTAGTGATTATCAACACACATATCTTTCAGAAGTGTGAAGAAAGTGAAAAAATATACCTCTCAGAATCAATAAAATAGGTATTTGATTAATGCTAATATGATATATGAAGACTGATTAGAAGTTAGTCTATGAAATTCAAGATGTTTAGGAAACATTGGACTATGCTAGAAATATACTAAATGTAACAATTTGACAAGTGCAAATGATTCATTGTCACATTCTGCTGAATTTGAACAGTGTTCTAAAAATAAATTACTTTTCCTTTAAATTTCTCTGAATCGTCGCCCAAATGATCAATTCAAAACATACTTGTTTTCTTTATTCCTTCTTTCCAAGGCACTTTAGGTCTCCATCCCAAGCCATGTATTTTTTCTGACTTCATTGGGTATCTCATGTCATTGGTAGGTCTTAGAAAGCAAAACAGATTTAAAATGACATTGTGAATACATATTTACAAATTTAAATACTGAGAGCTATAATGTGTGTCCATGCATCTTTATCATAATTCAAGATTTTTCTTTAAAAAAAATTCTCAATAGGTGTTTTGCAAAAAATTTATAAAATAAAGTATATACTTAAAAATATCATCCATAATCCCAGATGCCTAACCCTCTCTGTGGCTTATCCTTTTCTTATTTCAGCCACATCTGTGCAAGTGAGTGCTGTGGCTGGCACACAGAAAAAATGGAATAAATGTTTAATGAATGAACAAACAAATACACACAAACTTTTAGGACCCTTATATGCCAGGCCATGGGTCACTTTATATTCATTATAATTAAACCCTAAAATACTTTAAGCAAGTTATTATTATTCCTATTTCACACTGGAGGAAACCTCAGAGTTGGAAAGGGTCAATAACTTTCAAGTCACATAGCTAGTACTAGTGCTATACTTAATCTCTGTGACATTTATAATCAAGAAAAAATATTTTATCAGAAAACTAAAAAGAGATAAACTAGTTTACAGTTGGCTATATATTTTAAAATTTTATAAGTACCTAAGATTTCACAACCTTCCCCAATGTTTTATTACTCACCTATCATTAACATAATCAACCCAATTTTCCATTTCAGACTCTGAATTGGTCTCTTTGATCTGTCAAAATGGAGAAGGCTTTTGAGTAAAATTATAAAATGAGATCAGAGAATAACAATGGTATTTAATAGCTGATTAAAAAGACAAGAAAAACAACCACCTCAAAGCAGAGGAGACAGCTAAAATGAACATCATTTTAATAACACTTTCTATACTTTATAACCTAAATTCCATCTGAAGCTCAGAAAGAATACACATTGTATAAACTAGGGTAGAAAATAAATTTTCTTGGATTTTGGTTATTACTCAGTCCCTCTTTCTACTAAATCCTAAGATTTATAACTCATGTTCCCTAATACATATGTATACTCGTAACTATAATTATTTTATATATCATTGTTTCTTGATTCTAGGACACACAATTTTATATTTCTAAAACTGAGGTATGTCTTACAATTAGGGCATGCACATTTAATGACTTATTTTTTCCCGAAAAGCTGTTACTAAATGACTTACACGACTTAAATTAAGACATATATGGAACACGTAATCATTCATTTTCTACTTATTTCTGTTAAATTGAGTAAACTGTAAACTGTTGATTTTGACTAAATCGGTGATAGACAATTTTGAAAAATACCATCCTTTTACAATGCATACATACCAGCTGTATTAGTTCTTTGGCAAGCTGGACAACTGACATTTCAAAATTGGTTCCAATGTTATAAATTTCACCTGGTTTCCCCTTTTTGAGGACAGTGAGAAATGCTTCTACTACATCAGTAGCATAAAGGAAATTTCTTGTTTGAAGCCCTGATCCGTGAATGCAGCTAAACAGATTAAATAAAACAGAATTAAAGTATAAAAAAAAGTAAGCTCTCATAAACCAGGGTAATGACTGGATACAACTCCAGAGGCTCCAATTCCCACAGGGATCCTAGAAATCCTAGAAATCTTTTACTGAAAACACAGATTCTTATAACTTTTCTAAATATTTTCTGTAGTTCTTAATTTGCACACCTCCTGAGAGTGCTCAATAGGAAAATGGCAAACATATAAGTGACCACTGTAAAATATTTATTCAATTTTATACCATAAGTTCATTTTGAAGAAATGTCTATAGTTCTATGAATTAAATAAATCCTTTGAGAAAGTCAAACAACATAGATGTCAATTTTTAATGCTATAACTCAAAGTTCTATGATAGATCATTTAAGAATTGAAATTATCTTAGTAAGTAAATTACAAAAATGAATTACAGATTATAATTATTTTTAAAACCATTACAATGTAGAAGGGATTCTTAAATTTGGTGGGGCATTCAATTCTATGGCCTATAACCCTAAGACTTTATGATTCTCAAGAGTGTCACCAAATACTCTAACATACTAGAAAAGCATATGGGTATAAGAGTGAATAATACATACCATTTCCTGTTATGTTGTAGTAAAGAAATAAACTTTGGAATAACCTAAAAAAAATTTAAATATTTCAGACTCTGGAAATTCACTCATTAATATGAATTTCAAGTTGTGATAAGAGTAAAAGATTATTATCAAGAAATACGCATATGGATAACTTCTAATTCTTTTCATTAAGAGTTCATGAAAAAACCTATTATAATATTTGATAAGTAAAAGAACTCTAAGATAGTTTGCTATTTCATAAAGACCAGTTACCTGAAGAAAAATTCAGAGAAAGTCTTCATCAAAAGTTGTCACCATCACAAAGCTCACCTTTGTGTTGATTTCATAAGGGTAGAAATCTTATCTTGCTTACTGTTTTACATACAACACCTACCCAACAAGTGCTTGTGAAATTTATAAAAAGTAAATTCCAGTTCTCTTAGATTCAAAACCTTAAAGTAGCTATTCATACCTGCAGATCATGACTTGTCCCTTTCTTCTGGACAAATAGATCAATGCAACCAGCTGGGCAGTAAGAAAACCCAGTCTACAAACTTAGGCAGAGCAGCTAACAATCATCTTAAATTGGGCTTAATGATACAGAACCAAACACACAGGCATTTTCAGCCTCTTAACTACATTTCTTTATTCACTACTTGTATTACTCTCTGGAAGACATTCAGGCTTACTGCAATAAAAATGAATTGGGCTACAGTTAACCAGCTAACAGTAAGACAGTTTATGTATACAAGATTCCTGCATCACAATCGAACTAGCTTAAACTTTCTGTATATTCTGGCATTTTGGTCTGACTGGAAACTGGGACTCTTAAATGCAGCGTGACAGTAGTGGTGGAAGTATTTTTACAGTGCTTTAAAGTTCTAAAAAGTATGAGGCATTTTCACACACATCATCTCACTGGTCCTTCAAAATCATTCCTAAGTATTATCATCATCTCCCAATTTAAAGACTATGCCCAAAGGGCCTAAGGTCATGCCAGCTGGTGAGTGTCAAGTTGAGACTTAAACTCAAGTCTTTAAACTCTAAGTCTGATGGTATTTGCATGTAGCCGATACAGCATACGTAATTATACATAAATAATAATGTAAATTATTTTAGACAAATAACTAAAGAGAAATTATTTTAAATAATGAGAAGTTACAATCATTAAAAACCATTATGAATTCAGAAGTAAAGTTTACCTTTTCTGGATATTGATGTGGTCCATAAACATTACTGCTTCTTGTGATAACAACTGGAAACTTAAAAGAATATTCGACATTAAGGTTTTTGGTAATGTCTAACAATAATGATTAAAGATAAACAGAGTTTGAAAATATGGGCATCTTTGCCTAAATAATTCTACACACCTTAAGGACAGAGCGAAGAGATTTTTTTCTAATATAAGGTTCCTAAAAAGACAGGAGAGGATGGGATTCAGATGAAGGCAGAGGTTCCAAAAGGAAGAAGAGGAACATTCTTTTTACTGGGACAAGGGAGGATGATTAGAGATGGAGGCAGTTTTGAAAGCCTGATAGCAGAACACTGAGTATTTAAGAGACCACCTCTAGGACTCTAAGTATGTTTAGATATTAAACTTGAAGTTGGTGCTCTCCACTGTACCAAGGCTTACAAATAAAGACAGCTACCATGAAAGGGAAAAGGACCAATGCCAGTAGAACACAAAAGGCGACAGAACTGGGAGGAATTCCCTGGCTTGCCTTTCTGACCCAGTCCCTAGTAATGCACAAATATCACTGGGGAGCGCGATGCAGGGATTCGAGTTGATGACTCATATTGGGTAAGTAAGGCTCTGGCACCGACACTGTCAGGGTCACCAGGGCCAAGTCTACTTCCCATGCAGGAGGAGCCAAGACAGCTGCATCACGCAGAGAGGAGCACACGGCAGGAAAGGGAATCTGTCCTCCCTCTGTCTTCCTCCACTCATGGGATTCCAACAGGGCTTTCACTATAGCTGTAACACTCTACCTATTACTGAAATAGGAAAAAATACATAGTCGAATTATTCCTTTACTGATAAACTGAATAGGAAGAGGCAGGTCCTACTTTGTCCACGCAATATAGAAAACCAGTTTTAAAGATTCCTTAACGTATAACTTTTCTCAATCTATGTCTTCTACTCTAAAAATGAAGTGTTACTAAAGCTGACTTGGAGTTTTAACACCTAAGTCCAAAGGAAAACGTTTCAAGAGTTTCTGAAATCAGTTCTTACCTTGTATCGTTCCCAATAAGACTGTACAAAACATTCAGCAGCTGCTTTAGATGATGCATAAGGATTTGTAGGTTGTTTGGGTGAAGATTCATCAAATTCCTAATTTTTAAAATATATATTTAGAAAATAAGTATTATGCATACTTTCTAAGTATAAAAACCAGAAAACATATTACCAACTTGGAATGTCAATTAAAAAAAAAATTTCTTGAACCCTATGTGCCTGGCATTTTTCCAAGGACATGTAGTAACTTCTTTAATGCTCACTATGATCCCATGAGGCAGGCAGAGAACAACATGAGCAAAGGCCCTGAGACAGAAGTATGTCCAGAGGAACTTCAAGAAGTCTGGTATGAGAGAAGAGAAGTGGGAGATGTGGTCAGACAGCTAGAAGGCAGCCCAATCATGACAAACCTTAAAAGCCTGTAAAAATAGTGACAGGCTTTTTGAGCTGAGTAATGCCATGATCTGACTTATAGTTTAAAAATCATTCTGGCTACTGCATCGAATCTGATGCAGGGTGGCAAAGGTGCAGGAAGAAGCTTACCTGATAAAAATTGCCAAGACATTTGAAAATGGTTGCTTCTCGGAAGCAGGACTGGGAATCAGGGAGACGTGGTCAGGTCTGCTTTTTCTCATCAGAAGTCTTTTTGAACTATTTGATCTTTTTCATTGTGTGTATGTTTTGGTAAAATAAAAAAATTATTAAAAAGTAAAATAAATACAACAAAATGAGGCCAAGCAAGGTGGTTCACACCTGTAATCCTAGCATTTTGGAGGCTGAGGCAGGAGGATTGCTTGAGGCCAGGAGTTCCAGACCAGCCTAAGCAAGAGCGAGGCTCTGTCTCTATAAAAAAACAGTAAATTAGCCGGGCGTGGTGGTGCACACCTGTAGTCCCAGCTACTCAGGAGGCTGAGGCAGGAGGATCGCTTGAGCCCAGGAGTTTGAGGTTGCAGTGAGCTATGATGACACCGCCCCATTCAGTAGCTGGGGAGACAGAACAAGACCCTGTCTAAAAAAAAAAAAAAACCAAAAAAACAAAAACAAAAACAAAATGAGGTCACTGCAAATTAATGGCTATAAAAATAGAGACTGGGAAATAGAGTCATCTTTTTTTGCATAAAAAATGTAATACTTAGGAATGATTTTAAAAAGAATAAAGAATAGATTCCAGGCCGGGCGCGGTGGCTCACGCCTGTAATCCTAGCACTCTGGGAGGCCGAGGCGGGCGGATCGTTCTGAGCTCAGGAGTTCGAGACCAGCCTGAGCAAGAGCGAGACCCCGTCTCTACCAAAAATAGAAAGAAATGAATTGGACAGCTAAAAATATATATAGAAAAAAATTAGCCGGGCATGGTGGCACATGCCTGTAGTCCCAGCTACTCGGGAGGCTGAGATAGTAGGATTGCTTGAGTCCAGGAGTTTGAGGTTGCTGTGAGCTAGGGTGATGCCACGGCACTCACCCCAGGCAAGAGAGTGAGACTCTGTCTCAAAAAAAAAAAAAAAAAAAAAAAAAGAATAGATTCCAGTTTTTACAATAATTTCACACTCACTCCTTGACATTCTAATGTGTCTTCCTGACTAGAAGAGAAACGTGAGCAGATTGTATGCTGCAGCCTAACTAACTTAGCTGTGGTCTGGGGGAATGACATTCATCATGTTCGTAAGACTGGGATAAAAAGGTGAGATCTGCTGGTCTCTTGTAAAATTATAAATAAATCTGTAGTTGTTCCCCATTTGGGGTGGCATAATTTGATTTGAACAGAAGAGACAATGGAGTAACATTTTGGAGAACTGTGGTACTGGTAAGTAGATGCAATGCGTATGTTCTAAGCTCACCTTATCAAGACTGCCTCCGTACACTTCATCTGTGCTGACGTAAACAAATTTCTCCACTCTGGCTTCGTGAGCAGCACTTACCAAAACATGCGTGCCATAAACATTAACATAGGTAAACTCAAAGGCACGTACAAATGAAAGATCTAAAAAAAAAAGAGTAAATAGCTAAAACAATGCCAGCAAGGGACAAAACAAAGGCCAAAACGATGAACTCAGGTTTAAGGAGTTATTTACTTCTCTTCATTCACCACAATTGCGACCGTTGCAGAAATAACATGCATGCAACACTGGTATTTATGATTTCTTTAGACCTAAATTATACAGTACATGTAAATGCCTAGACCCCAGAACTCTACCAGTGCTAAATTTGTAGGAAATACTTTTTTATTCTAAAAAGAAGTAAATAAGAAATGACATGTCTAAATTTAAAATGTTCTTAAATTTAATAAAATTTTTAAACTTCTGGTTTCCGCTATCAGAGGACTTGACTTTTCAGATCAACTTGTTATTGCTGAAAGCAATAAAAGCTGGATAAATTATTTAAAAATAAATTCACTTTAAAAGAATTGAACCTTTATAACCAGGGAATGGGGGGAACCTTTCTAATTACGACTCACAATCCAGAAGCAATTAAGGGAAGAGATTGACAAATCTGACTACATGAAAATTCTTGCACGGTTAACAAAAAAAAAAAAAACTAAACTAAAAACAAAGTAAAAGACAAATGACAAACCGGGAAAAATATTTGAACTTATTAGAAAGGATTAATATCTTCAGTCTGTAAAGAACTTATGAAATATAAGTAAGAACAACTCTATAGTAAAATTTGTAGAGAACATAAACAGTTTAAACAAACAAATACAAATGGGTCCTTAAGCCGATTATGCTCAACCTCACTTATAGTAATACGGAAAACTCACATAAAAAACTCAGAGATACTACCTCTCACTTATCAGACTGGCAAAATTTAAAATTTTCACAATACATTTTGTTGGTGAGGCTACGGGGGAAAAGTCACTTTGTACACAGGACCAAGAATGCAAAATGTTTATAACAGCTAGAAAAGGAAATTTGGCAATATCTAGCCAAATTAATATGCATCTACCCTCTAACCCAGAATCATGGGTTGAACTGTGTTCACCCAAAATTCATGTTGAAGCCTATCCCCCATCCTAGTACCTCAGAACATAACTATATTTGGAGACAGGGCCCTTAAATGGGCGATGAAGTTAAAAGGAGGCCTCTAGGGTGGACCCTAATCCGATACATCTGGTGTCTTATAAGAAGAGGAAATTTGTACACAGAAAGAGAAACCAGGGCGTACACACGCAGAGAAAAGACCACGTGAAGACACAGCAAGAAGGTGGCCATCTATAAGCCAAGGAGAAAAGGCCTCAGAAGAAATCAACCCTGCTGACACCTTGATCTTGAACTTCTATCCTCCAGAACTGTGAGAAATATATTTCTATTTTTTAGAAATAGAAATATCACCCAGTTTGTGGTATTTTGTTATGGCACCTCGAGCAGACTAATGCACCAGCAATCCAACTTCTAGGAATCTCTCCCCAGCATCAACTGACAAGCATACAAAATGATACACACACAAAGCCATCTACTGAAGCACTATTTAAAATAGCAAAAAGTAGGAAATAAACCCAATGATGCTACAACTACACAATGAAGTACTATGAAAATAAAAAGGAATATAAGAATGTCTCCATATTCTATTACAGGTGATCTCCCATATTATTACGTAAAAAGAAGCAAGATGGAGAAAGGTGTATTGCCACCATTTTTCTAAGAAAAGCAATAGGATATATATGTGTGTATATTTTTAAAAGGAAGGAGAAATAGTAAAAATAAAGCACACAAAGTTATCTATAGGGAAAAGAGGAGAACACAGTGGAAAGGACAGGGACCAAAACTAGACTTTTGTAAATATACCTTGCTTGCTAGATTTGCCTTTGGAGCTATGTACATATTCTACACAAATAAAAAACAAAATTAAACTTAAAAAAAGCAATTCCTTGGCTAGAACAACATACTGAGATCTTGTCTCTCAAAAAAATAGAAAAACTGGCCGGTACTTTAAGTCCCGGCTACTAGGGAGGCTGAGGCAAGAGCATCACTTGAACCCAGGAGTTTTTTTTTTTTTTTTGAGACAGAGTTTCACTCCGTTGCCCAGGCTAGAGTGCCATGGCGTCAGCCTAGCTCACAGCAACCTCAAACTCCTGGGCTCAAGTGATCCTCCTGTCTCAGCCTCCCGGGTAGCTGGGACTACAGGCACGCGTTACCGTGCCTGGCTAATTTTTTCTATTTTTAGTTGTTTGGCTAATTTCTTTCTATTTATAGCAGAGACAGGGTCTTGTTCTTGCTCAGGCTGGTCTTGAACTCCTGAGCTCAAGCAATTCTGCCTCGGCCTCCCAGAGTGCTAGGATTACAGGCGTGAGCCACCACGCCCGGCCTGAACCCAGGAGTTTGAGGCTATAGTGAACTATGATGCTGCCACTGCACTCCAGCCTGGGCGACAGGGCAAGATCCTGTCTTAAAAAGAAAAAGAAAAGAAAAAAACAATAAAGCAATTCCTAAAAATCAAAAGCAAAATGAGAAAAATGAATCTAACTATGTATTTACTTGGTTACATAACAATACAGAAGAATCATTTCAAGTTACTTTTAAACAAAATAATCCGGCCATAGTTTTAATAGTTTCCAATGGGAAACTGTTAAAGAACAAAAACACCCCTGCAATTCTTAGAAAAATTTTCAGTTACCATATTCTTACAGATAATATTGGTATTGCTATTCTTACACTGTTGTGTTGTGGGATCAAGTAAATGAGTAATTATGATGGTACTGTTGAGAACTGAGGTGTTCAGGGTAAGGAAAAGAAGATATAAATGTAAGATTGATGAGGTTAAACGAAAACTCTAAATTTGAATAGGACATCTGAGTATGAACTCATGATATATTTAATCTTAAGGAAACAGACAAATAAATATTCCCTAGTTCTATCTACTGAAAAAGCCTAGAAAAAATGTCCAATCAGTAGCAACGAACATTCCTGGTACCCAGATTGTGGTCTCTAAATACCATTTCCCACTAAAAGGAATAAGGGCTCCTTAGAGAAAGAGCTGATTTCAGATCTTGGGAAGAAACACAGAAGATAAGCCTTGGATATCCTGCCACACTACAGAGTAAGACAGCTATTGAAGACTACTAAGGTTAAGTCAAAAAGGACTCAGGCAGCAACTAGCAGAGGCTCTCGATGGCCAATAGTGGGTCAGTTTGAATATAAATAAGAAAAATAACTGCAATTGATTAAAACAAAAAAATCAAATGTGTTAAAATGTATGAACTCATAATGATACTTAAAAAAAGGAAGAAGGAGGATGCTAAGAAACCAACTAATTATACCAAAATCCAGTAAATAAAAAGAACTAAGCATTTAACCTGGCTTTTCTCTATCAACTAAATTTCAAGGTAACCTAATAATTTATAAGAAAAAACTTGCTTTATGTAAATATTCCACATATAAATGAAAAATAAATGACATAATTAGAATATCAAACCCCTAATGTACACAAATACGAACAATATAAAGTCATAATAACAATGTCTAGTGGGATTGAAAAACAAAATAAAACAAGACAGACTTAAAATTCTAGATAAAAATCGGAGTTGGGACTAGATAAATGGAGTCAAAGTGTACTACCTGGGAGGAGGGCAAAGGTTTTGATGGAGTTTACACTTTGATAAGCTAATTACACATGTGTAATTTCTAGAATACAAGAATACAAACAGAATAACTAAATTCCAAACTAATACAGGGAGAAGAGAATAAGAAAAATTCCTCAGTCAGGTCCTTAAAAAAAGGAAGCAAGAATTATAAAAATTTTAAAAAAGGAAGGAAGAACATAATTTTTTTTTTTTTTAAAGCAAGCAAGGAAACAGAACAGGTGAGAGAAATAGAAAACATACAATAAGATGGTAGAATTAAACTCAAATATATCAACAAACTAAATGCCGAGGGTAAGTATCAAGGACGGTCAGGATGGATTAAGAAAAACAAAATCCATATACATGTTGTTAGAAGACATGCAGCTAAGCCATAAAGCTAGAGAAAGGCTGGAAATAAAAGGATGGAAAAAGACATAGCATAAAATACTAGCTAAAAGGAAAGCAACGCAGCTACATTAATGTCAAACAAAATGGACTTCACAGCAGTATATATCACCAAGGAAGAAAGATCACTTTATAAGGATAAATGGTTCAATCCACCAGAAATATACAGAAGACTTAAAGAATATGATTAACCAACTTAACCCAATGGATATATATAGAATAATGAACCCAATGTTTGCAGATTAACATTCTTTTCAATACACACATGGAATTTTACTGAAATTGACCATACGCTGACTCAAAAAGCAAGTCGTAGCACAAAGGACTGAAATCATACAGGATGTTATCTAACCACATACAATTAAGATAGAAATCAATAACAAAAAGATAATAAGAAAACTCATACATGTTTGGAAATTAAGATATACATATCTAAGTAACCCATGGATTAAAGGAGAAATCAAATTCTTAAAAATAAAAGATAATGAGAAACACACAGGAAAACTTGTGGGAGTCAAGTAGTATTTAGAAGTAAATCTGTATCCTAAAATGTACACATTATAGAAAAGCTGAAAATTTATATGCTAAATATACCACAAAAAGTTAAAATAGAAAACGAACCTAAACAAAGTAGAAATAATGAAAGAATAAGGGTAACAGCGGAAATTCATTATATAGAAAACAAACATACACTAGAAAAGATCAATGTCAAAGATAATTTTTTGGAGCAACAATAAAGTGGAAGGGTTTGCTTTGCTAACATCAAGAATTTTTATAGGCCCAGTGAGGTGGCTCACACCTATAATCCTAGTACTCTGAGAGGCCCAGGCAGCAGGATTGCTTGAGCTCAGGAGTTCCAGACCAGCCTGAGCAAGAGCGAGACCACATCTCTACTAAAAAAAAAAAATAGAAAAATTAGTGGCACATGCCTTAGTCCCAGCTACTCGTGAGGCTGAAGCAGGAGGATCCCTTGATCCCAGGAGTTTAAGGTTGCAGTGAGCCATGATGATATGATGACATCACTGCACTCTAGTTGGGGCAACAGAGCAACACTCTGTCTCCAAAAAAAAAAAAAAGAATTTTTATAAAGCTACAGTAATTAAGACAGTATGGTAATGCATAAGGACAAAGACCAATGGAACAAAGTAGAGCCAATAAATAGAACCATATGTATAGGACACTTGACCTATGACAAAAGTGGCAATGGGGAAAGGTCAAATCTTTTCAATAGATGATTTTGAGTTAAACTTATATGAGTATGGTGAAGAAATCTAAGTGTAAAAGGAAAAACAATAACTTTTAAGAAAAGAATGTAAGAGAATATCTCCGTGACCTTAGAGGTAGGAAAAGAGTTCTTACACAGGACACAAAGAGCGCTAACCCTAAAGGAAAAGGTAAAGATAAGTTGAATTACATTGACATTAAGAACTTTCATTGCTCACAAGACACCATTATTAAAGGAGAAAAAAGGCAACCCACAGACTGAAAAAATGTGTTTGCAAAAGACTTGAATCCAGAATACATAAAGGACTTATAAAAATCTGCAAGAAAAAACTGACGACCCAGTAGAAAATGGTCCAGAGACTTAAATGAAAATTTCCAAAGAGGATACACCAATAAGACAGCGGGGAGGATAGTCCAATAAACAAATGCAAAGGTTTTTAAACTCATGAGTAATAATGGAAAAATAAAACACCAAAATTGACAACAGCAAGTGCTGGCAAGCATCTCATAAACTGCTGGTAGGAGTGCACAACCGCTTTATTATTAACTAAGTACTTGTTCTACCAGATACGAAATCACTGTATTTGTCAATATTGGCAATCAGCACAGGTAGAGACAAATAGACAAATAAAAGTAGAGAAAGAGACACATATAAGAATACTTGATATACGACAGAGAATTAGAAACTGGTGAACTTTTCAATAAATGGTGTAGGAACACCATTTATTTACATGGGAAGAAATGAAATTGGCCCCCTACCTCACACAGCATATATAAATTAATTTCAGATGGATTACAAATCTAAATATAAAAGGCAAAATTATAAAGCTTTTGGAAGATAATATAGGTAAATATATTTTCATGACCTTGGGGTAGAAGAGAATTTCTCAAGACCTAAAAAAGCATTAACCATAGAGGAAAAGACATATAAATTCAACTACATTAAAATTAAAAATTGACCTGTTCATCAAAACACACTATCAAAAAAGTGAGGAGATAAACCAGAGTGGGAGAAGACAGTTATAATATACATAATGATAATGTATATGATATATACATTTTCCAGCATCCAGAGTATATAAAAAACTTGTACTTCTCATTTTTCTCCTTAAACCTTCTCTTTCAATGAGAAAAAGGTAAACAATCCAATTAAAAAATAGGCAAAAGATTTCAACAGCACTTCAGAAAAGAAGTCCAAATTACCAAAAAAAATCATAAAGAGTATTCAATCTTATTAGTAATCAGGGAAAATACAAATTAAAAACATAATGAAAGATCACTACGCAGTGCTGAGATTAACCAAAAGGGAAAAGTCTGACAAAACTAAGCTTTGGTGAGATCTGGGGCAATGGGAAGTCACACACTCCTGAAAGAGTGAAAACTGGTACAATTACTTTGGAAAATAGTTTAACATTATCGTGGTGTTGAAGTATGCAGATCTTATGATCTTAATTACATATCCAAGAGTGATGGGTAGTTATGTGTACCACAACATATGTGTAAGAATGTTCATGGTAGTACTGTTCAAAATTGCCCCAAAGTGTAAACAATCCAAATGGCCATCAAGAGTAAAATCTGTAAGGAAACTGTAGTGCATCCTTAGATTGGAATATTGTACAACACTGAAAATAAAACTATATTCACACCCAACTGCATGGATAAATCTACATGAATTTTGAAAAAGCAAGATGTAGTTTTATGTATACATTTTTATAAAATTTAGAAGCAGCCAAAACTAACCTATATTGTTTAGGGATAAATACATAGACCACAAAAATCAAAGAGAAAAGCAAAAGAAATTATAACTTTAAACCAGGTATTAGGCAATAGTAGTCCTTACTGCTAAAGACGATTTAGCAACATTCTGTCTTTTGTTCAGGTGATGGCTACATGGGTGCTCACATTATCATTATTTATTAACTATACTTCTAAATTTTTCTGAATATATGTTGTATTTCAAAATAAAAATGTTAGACAAATTATTAGAAAATATCTCCAATGCACAAAACAGTATAGATAATAAAATGTTCATCTGTGTACCACCAACCAACAAGAAAAACATTAAAAATACAGTTTAAGGCCTATCTCCCCATTCCTCCCTTTCAGAAGTAATTACTATCCTCAATTTGGTTAAACTCAAAATTTTAAGATAGGTTCTACCTCAACCTACACTAATAAAAGTGATCTAAAAAGTACCTAGTATATTGATGACATAGTGACCATGGGCTTGTTTTTCTGGTACAGCATGGTATATCCTCTTTCTAAGTATTAAGTACTGTATCTACTTATTCAACCCATTATTGGACTTTGGATTTAGGCTAGTTAGCCACGGGGGAAAAAATTGGCCAATCATAACTGTAACATAAAACAATGCTTACCTACATGTGTTTGTGCAGCAAAATGTAGTACTATATCTATTTTCTCTGTTTCAAAAAGAAGTTTCACAAAGTGAGAATCACATATGTCACCCTATATGAAAAAGCAAACATGAAAAAAGCTAAGTTTCACTGACACTATCATTCATAATAACCATTTTTACTATAACATCCCCTACTTCCCACTGCCTGGTTTAATAGAGAGTATCTTGAAAATTCAACCAAGTGGTCAAGCAGGTATATTAATGATTTCTTTCTGTAGCACATTAAGATATTAGATATTAAATTCACAATATTTTTTCAAATAAGTATAAATAATATTTTATTGAGCACCAACTACTAATTACTGTAATCGTTTTTTCATAACATTTTTGCCAATCTAAGGTCACTACATTAATGGGAAAATTTTTTCATAATTTAAAAAAACCTTTGAGATAACCGTTATTGAAATATATTTAAAGTAAGCATATCGATTGGAATGACATTTTTTAAAACATTTTACCACAACTAAGTAAAATTATGGTAATTGTGATGCTTATATGTACATTTAATTCTTCTAAAATATATACTCTCAACAATTCTTCTATAATGAAGAAAACACTTTCATGCAGAAGAACAGAATTATGAAATGGTTGCTTAGTATATTCATTAAGTTTTGTGGTTAAAAAGAGAGCTACAGAATCACCTTCTTAAAAAAATATATAAATTACAAGATAAAGTTTCATTTGGAATAACATTTCCCTTGGAAATTAAGGAACTGGCCCTCTGGTTTATACTTTGGACTTGTCTAAGAGCGATTTGTAAGAATCAGACTTCCAGAGTCATTCAGCCTTCACAGGGGAAGACCATCCTATGAGCTTCTTGATGGGCTTTTGGCTGACCTCACAGAGTAACACCTCAATTACTTCAAATCCAGGAAGGCCTTATTAAAGAAGCTTATGAGGACCTCAACTTACAAACCACATAAATTCAGTTAGCTACTCATAGAGCTGCTGAGGTACCAAAAATCACAGGTAACTTTTTATTAACACATGGTGTCAATCGAAAACAGTATTCTCTAGAACACATGGTACTTCTGGAAATTAACTCCCTGATCTTTTTAAAGATCTTTAATAAGTGTGCCTTCCAAACCCATATTACATAAATTAATAAAGTAGAAAGATATTATAATCTCCAAAGAGGCAGTTACAATAATTATAAGAAAATTTCCATACCTGTATAAATTTGTAGTTTTGTTTGTTAGAAATGGTTTCAAGATTCTTCAAGCTTGCACAATAATCCAGCTTAAATTAAGAAAGCACGGTGAGGGGCAACACAAAAAGTGATATTAGCTTTTCCTATAAGATACCAATTTATCTTAAAGACTAAATGTTAATGACTATTGTACAAGAACACGTCCTCTTAAAGTATGTTTGTTCTGTGTTTTTATAAAGTTTCTGACATCTTAAAAGTAAAAAACAAGTAATTTTATTACCTTTTCAAATAAAAAAAATCCCAAAAACATTTTTATAAATTTCTACT
Organism: Indri indri; assembly: GCA_004363605.1. Lineage (NCBI taxonomy): Eukaryota > Metazoa > Chordata > Mammalia > Primates > Indriidae > Indri > Indri indri. The sequence goes on from RJWJ010002889.1 coordinate 24,629, forward strand.
TTAAAAAATGTTCCTGCCCAAATTTTCTTCCAGCCACTGGTGGCTACAATAGTTTAACATTCCTTACAGAAAAGGAATTAGTGACTGAAAATAATTACAGCTGTGTTATGCATATTATAACTAATTATGCCTTCTCCTCTGCTAATTCTTGGTTAATCAGTGTACAGATGGGGGAAAAAAATCCCTGTCCATAACAGTAAGGCAGGCAAAACTTTATATGTGTTAAGGGTTATTCTTTGCCTGTACATTTTCACTATTATGTTTTATGAAACTGAGGTAACCATTTTCATCTTCTGTTTAAAGTCAAAACTCTAGTGATTACCAAACATGGCTTTCAGATTATCCAGGGAGACTCCAATTATTAGCACAATATTCCCACAACTAAATTAATTTAATTGAATTTAAATTTAAAAATAAATATATAATTTTCTAAGAAGTGGCAGTTATAAAATCAAATAGTTAAATAATCCAAGTATCCTAAAACCAAAATGATTAATAATCATATTATACTAAATACTGGATTTAGAAAAGGTAAAGGTTTTTGTTTTTTTGGTAAAAGTATTGCACTTAAAATCTTTACTTTATGGACTAGCATAACAAATGGAAGTTTTAAAAGATTTTATGTACGATTAAATACAGCACGAGCACATGACTATACAGACCCCTAAACTGCTAAGATGACTAAATAAAAAACTAAAATAAGAACGTGACAGGATTCTAATACTTTTTTAAAATGTAATTAAATTGAAGTGTAATTTCAGTGCATGAAGCTCATTTTTATAAAACTCACCTTGTCTAGATTTATGATCATATAGTTTGGATAATCTTCTACTAAAGAAACAATCACATGGGATGCACTATAAGAAAAAAGTATGTCTTAGTAGAAAACTTCAACCTCCCTAAATTCTTTAATGTCTTCCTAAGCTGTTTCAGTATTAGGAAGATATACAAAGATAACTTTAAAATTTCCCAAAATAACAGAAACAATATAGCTGTACTGAATACACACACACACACACACACACACACACACACACATACTTTTCACCAAACTTCTCAACAGTATCTATAAACAACATCTTATACTCCCTTTAAGACTACATAGAAGAGAGGACTTACCGGTTCTGGGTATAAGGAAAACAATTAGTTTCAAATGACACTGTTGATGCATGCTTTGAATGTGAGAGTACAGCAGGATGATACATACATTGGGTGCTAGGCAGTGCAACTGTACTAAAACTACAATGTGCCTTTTCAGAAATTACAGATAGAATTATGTAAAAATTAAATTAGTATGAGCATAGTTAGTTATTTATGTTTATATTAACTTTCGCAACCGCTATCTCTTGGTACAAGAATTTTGTGGTGTAAACCAGAATCCTCAGGAGGGTCCTAGACTGAAGCCAGGTTTCCCAGGCTAATAACAGCTGAAATCATCCTTGGTTGGGTATCCAAGGTGGCTCCTGGGCTTCAGAGGGCCGTGAAGGGGAACCAGAGGCATACCTCAGTAAGATGATCTACCGGATTTTATCACATATACTTAAAAAGCTGGGCTCCCAGGAGCGAGAGGAGTAAGGGCAGCCTTAGACCAAATTATGAACTCAGCGTTTATACGTGGCAATCCTTTCACAGCATTTTCTAGGCTGCACTCTTCCTGCTCCAGCACTCTCAAGTACTACCCTTTCACGCCCATGCTCCACTCCTCATTAAATAAACCTTGTCGCCTGATGCTCTCTGCCAAGTGACTGTCAGACAAGAAGGGGTGATTTAATGTGCGAATGGGCACTAAACAAGAATCCCCACGTCCCTCTTCTTCCACTAGACACGGAGTTCCTTGAGGACGGGAGAGTTTCCTGTTTACTATTCTCGCATTCGTCCATTCAACAATTACTAAAGTAAAGATCTTCATAAACTGGACCACACCTTCTTCCAGGTGCTGAGTGAACAATTGTCTCTGCCTTCATGGAGTTTACATTCTAGAGTGGGGATGTAGACAATTAACAAGTAAGCACAAATAAGCAACATAATTTCAGGTAGGGATAAGTGTGTTAGTTGGGAGAGGGACTATTTTAGATAGGGTGGCCAGCTAAGGCCTCTCCGAGTGGGTGATAACTAAGCAAAAACCTGAACTGAGTGGTGCAATCAGACTAAGCAAAGGGGAAGCAAGTACAAAGGCCTCAAGACAAGAAGAGGAACTAGGGTGATGTTCCACGAACTTTAAGAAGGTAAATATGGCAGGTACAGAAAAGAGATTAGGTTGCCAAAGCAGGGCACTGAGTCTTTTAGATATGGTAAAGAGTTTGGATTTTATCTGAAGTCTGCCAGGAAGCACTGGAATAAAATTCTACACATTAACATGACCTGATTTACTTAATAAACTGACTTCTGTGTGAGGAACAGACTTTAGGGAACAAGAGTAGAAGCAGTGCGACCAACCTCGAGGCAACAGCAGTAGCCTAGGCAAAACAGGACGGTAACATAGGCTAGGGTGAGAAGTGGTCGCCTTAAGGATATATTTTGGAAGTAAAAAAAGAGGACTTGCTGATCTAACGTGGGTGTGGGGGAGAAAAAGGTATCCAACAGTGGATTTTTTAAAGTTTGCTGAACAAATGAATGCCCTATTATAATCCCAAAATCATTCTGGGGGTACCTATATTAACTAGGCCTTTGCATCGTGGGGCCGGGGGTGGTCTTGGCTGGGAGTGGGAAGCACTCGGTGAGACGCTTACTGTAATGTGTCACTCAAGGAGTGACTGGTGGTAAGCATCTCAGGCCACAGGAGGGCAGACAGTACCACAGCACTCTTGCTTGGGGAGGCAGGTGTTTTAAAGAAGTCGCAGTTTCAAAGGAACCACGTCTTCGCAGGCCAGGAAGAGAGAAGGTTGGATAGTCTCAGTTGTACATTAGGACCTCTCCCCATATCATACCCTCCAAAGCTAGACCTGAATTGTGAAGGGCAAGCAGAGCTGCGGGAATAAGTTGGGGTTTCTAGGGAGCCACTGTTCGTCTAGCGGCGCCATTACGTACATGAAACCAGCACCCCCGGTCACCAGGACCCGCTTCGCAAAGCCCGCCGACATCTCCCAGCTCGGCACTGACTAGCACCGTAAAGTGCCAAGTCTGCAGACCGTAGGGAAGTCCCTCCGCGACCTTTTGCGACGCGCCTCGCTCACCCGACACGTCAGGAGCGCAGTCAGCTGCAGCTTCCGGAGAGTGGAGCCGCGGCGAGTTTGTCCCCGCCCACTGGCGGGCTGGGCGGGGCCGAGCAGCACCACCGCGCAGGCGCAGCTCCGCTCCGCCAAAATCTGGTCTGGTAGGAGCAGTTGGAGTCGCCGAGCAGTTTGGTCTGTATCGTTTTCCCAGCAAGTGTTAGCATGGATTAGACTTTATTTAGATACACAGAAGGTCAGGTTATGAATGAGTATCTCTTTCATTCGCGTACTACAGCCATCTCCAGAAGTTTTGCACCTGTTCAGCTGAGAACTCCGATGATTTCTCCCCTTGCAGTGTGAAAATGGGAGGTTGAAATTGCAAAATGATCTTTTGCTGTTAATATTATTACAGACCAGCGCAGGCTGCTTGCAGTCTTGCTAAAGGTGTTCGTTCCCTAGATACTACTGCCCTTAGATCTTATCCCGCTATTCTCCCCTTTGCTCACTCTGCCCCAGCCTCTCGGTCCTCTTTGCCCTTCCTTGAATTCGCCAGGCACGCAACTTCCTGGGGCCCGCACGCCCTTTCCCCAGATGTGTGTCCAGTTTTTACCTTTACTTCAGTTCTCGGCTTGAATATCATTCTATTAGAGAGTCCTTACTTGACCATTCCAATTAAAATAGCAAGCTTTACCCAGCCCTGCCCAACCATCTTACCTTTTGTTTTTCTTCATAGTACTTATCAACATTTACGTTGATGTAATTGCTCATTGTCACTGCTCCATGAGGGCGAGGGTTTTGTTTTCTGCTATAATCCCAAGTCCCTAGGACCAGGCCTGGCACAGAATAAACAATCAGTAAATATTGTCAAATAGACGAATAAATATCTTTCTTTTTCATATCATGTTTTGGCAAAGCTTAAGAAGAATGGAAATGCCCAGTACAGGTATGTATGTGGAAGTGTCATGTTACAACCTTTTTAAAGGGCAAAGTGATATATATGAAAATTTCAAATGTGCATACTCTATGACCCCCAAATTTCATGATGTATAATATAGATAATTGTTCATTGGTATGTTGCTTATAATGATGAAACTAGACACGATCTAAATGTGTATAATGCAGTCTCACTTTTTAAATGCAATGGAGTGCTATACAGCCTTTAAAAAGAATGTACCAGCATGGAATAAGGACCAAAATACTGTATCTTGTAGTCGATGCTTATGGTTTTTTTCTAACCAGACTGCCCCCATCCTTTATGATATCCCCAAGTTGACCCACCCCAGGCAGGCCACAGGATGGAATCTGACTCACCCTAGGCCAGTTGAAGCCTCTTCTTGGGATTTAGAAGTGGACTAAAGGTTTTAGTATAGTCTGGTTGCTCTTTTTGAACTCTGAGCCACTCCAAAGTTGGGACTTGGTGGTGGCCATGATCTTGCAAATGAATTGAAAACCAAAAAGCCTACCTTCAATGAAAGAAAACAAAGTTTATCAAAAAGAGAAGATGAGAGATAGAAAGAGACCTAACAGCATTCAAGGCCTATATCATGGTTTTTCCTCAGGACCAATTCTATTCCTGTCCTTGGTTTACAAATACCACATATATTTGTAAAGGCTTGTCTGAGAGGATCCACCCTAAACTATTAACAGAGGTTACCTTTGGGTATCAAATATGGCAGGGAAAGGAGGTAATGGGGATATTAATTTTTACTTCACACATTTTTTCTTTCTTTCTTTTTTTTTTTGAGACAGTGTCTCACTCTGTTGCCTGGGCTTGAGTGCAGGCCTCCCGAAGTGCTGGCATTACAGGTGTGAGCGACCATGCCTGGCCTTCGTACACTTTTGACTGAATTTTTTTCTGAGTCACATGAATTACGTTTATAATATAAAAAAGTGCAATTTTTAATAAATCCCTAAATATTAATACCTCCAGTGTATTCCGCATCAGCCAGAGACACTGAAAATGCTGGGTATATGATAGGTGTTTCCAAGATTTCTTTTTCTAAATGGTGAGGTCTGTTGTGAGAACTTCCTTGTATGTTATAAAAGCTTGTTGTTGAATGAAAATAATTTATATACATTTATTCATGAAATAATTTTGAGTTCTCACTTTCATCAAGACAGGTATAGTCTCTGACCAGCTGTAGGGGATTCAGATAAACCAATAGACACGATACAGTGGGCTAATTGCCCTGGTAGGGAAGTAAGGGATTCCTGTTCTGGGGGCATCTAATACACACTTGGGGATTTGAGAAAACCTTCTTAAAGGGCCTAGGGAAAGAGGAGCAAAGTAAGAAAAGGAAGGTGAGGTGGAGGTTGACTGGTAGAATAAGCAGTATTCCAGCCAGAGGGATCTGCCGGCATACAGGCCTAGAGGTGAGAACTGGGAATGTTCAGCCGACTGACAGTGGTAAGGATGGAGATGAGAAGTTAAGAAATGGCAATTTGAGAGACTTGAGAGCCTTATTCTACAGAGTTTAGGTTGTGTGCTAAAAGCCTTCCAGAGCCTTCCAAGGAAAGTGATGTAGTCAAATTGCTTGTTCTAAAGCTTTCTGTGGCTCTAGGGTAGAGATAGACTGTGCCAATTAGAATTAAGACTGGAGGCAGGTCTTGCCGTGGGCCAGGAAAATGATGGCTTGCATGGGATTGTGCCTGCGGCTTCCCCCCAGCACCAGAAGAGGGGCCAACCCACATTTGTAATTGAATCATTGAATCGATTGACTGTGAGGACGTGGGGAGGAGAGGTCCCGAGAATGCCCAGCTTTCTGGCCTGTTGGGTGGTATAATTCAAGAAGACAGGGAACCTAGGAGGGAAAAATCGGTTGGAGGTGCCAAGAGAAGTCATGGGTTAAACTTTAGACATGCAGAGTGAAAGGACTTTGAGACATTAAAGTGGGCATGTCCGGTAGGTTATACAAGCACTGAGTTAGAAAAACTAAGTAAGCCCATGATTCTTGTTTTGAGAGAGTTTTCCTCTCTTAAGCAGAAACGGCCCCGTCGTATGTTTCTTAGTTTTTAACGAACCCAACATCGCTCAAAGGCCCCGCGGACCAATGCCTGCATGTCCGCGCATGCGTAGTGGCATGACGCGCAGGGACAACAGGGAGCGCGATAATTTTTCCGTAAACTGAAGCAACATCCCCTCGATTCCTCGTTAAAAGAATAAAAAAGGGCGGGAACTAGCCAAAGGGCAGGGGAATGATGGGGCGCTCTGAGCTACACGTCCCGCCCACTTTGGCCTGTCATTGGTGAATATCCTTGGCTCGTGGCGGAGGAGCCCGCTTCATTGGCTTTCAGTCTCCTGGGGGTGGGTCCGCTGTACCGACCCCGCCCCCCAGCTGCCGACGTGGGGCCGGCAGTGCCGGCGGATAGGGACACGGGTGTCCGCCCGGAGGGTGAGGCGGGGATGGGGGTGCTGCGGCTCCTGGCGGTGGCCCTCACGTGCTGCTGGTGGCCGCAGGGCGGCCAGGCTAAGACCCTGCGGGGCAGCTTCAGCAGCGTCGCGGCCCGAGACTCTCAGGGCCAGAGCATCGGCCACTTCGAGTTCCACGGTAGGTCTGGGGGCGGGGAGAGGGATGGAGGCGCGCGGGCCCATCCTGCCGGCCGGCCCCGGGCCGCTCCTCCCCGCCTCCCGGGGAAGGCCTGGAGCCGGCGGCGCCCGGCCCCGCCCCGCCACGTTGGGCAAGGCCAGCGACTTCACTGGCCTCACTTGGACTTCCAGCGTTGCCGCAGCCTTCTCCCCCCAGCATCTGCCTGGAATCGTGGAGTGCGTTTATTGGCACCTCACTATTGCTGCTTCCCAGACCCTTGGCAGCAGCCTCTCGCGATTAGTGACTGTATTCTGCGCCTGAAAGCCCGTTTTCACAGCGCCCCCCCCCCTCCCCATGCAAATATACAAATAACTGGTCTGCTGCATCTTTCAAGATCCTTCCCCCAAAGCACGTTTGCTCCCTCCCGTCTCGGCCAGATTACATACACCGAGGTACTGCAGTTTCGTGTGAATTTAAGCTCAGGAACTTAGATTTCCTGTTTCTTTTTGTTTTTAAGATCAATTTGATAAAAACCTACTTGGAGCAGAGGGGTTTTGGAAACCAAGTAAAACACCCGATAATATAGTTGTTATTACTGACAGTTCGGTTACTTGGCCACTAGTGCAGTAATTTACTAGACCATGAGGCCTAGAATGAAGTTGATGGAAATGCGTGCAAGTAGCGTCCTGGAAGCTTCTGAAAGCAGAGCTGCATTTGGTCTTCCTTTTGTTCTCCCTCAAAAATCGATAATTATTTCTTAAGTGAATGAATTTGCAGTCTAATCTAATTTGGTCTCATTTATTTATACTGTCAAAATTTAAATGTTTTTCTTGGTGCATCCTCTTGGTACTCTTAATTTGATTAGTGCTAGATTTCAAATAACGATTTGCCTCGATGAGTTTAGGATCTTTGTTTTATACAGTCTTTAGTATTGGAAGATGTGACCGTGAAGACCAGAATATTGGCCTAGAAAGGATTTCTAGGAGAAGATGATATGAACTAGAAGCTATTTTGGGACGGAAAAGGAGTTTACAGTTTTGGGAAATTACAGAATTGATGCTATAAAGGAAGGGGAACTTGATTTTTTTTTTTTTTTAATCTGAAGTTTTTGAGATAGCTGAGAAAAAGAGTATAACCCAGTTTTTCAAAATCTAATGTGGAACATCCCTTGGGTGAATAGAGAAGAAACACTTTTATTATTATTTTTTGGTCAAATTTTCAGTTTCTTAACTGGCTATAAGCATATTTTGAGTATAGACAGTGATAGTAATGTCACTACAATAAATGGCACAATCTGGACAGTGCTGGAAGATCTGGGATGTGTGGAAGCTGTTATGTACTCATGACCAGCAAGGAGACTTAGACAACCCTGATAGTTCATGATTACCTGGTAAACATCGGGGAGAAACATGTACTAAGGCCAAATTCTCAAGACAAATTGGGGATAGGATGCTTTAAGTATATTCATTTTCTCTCTTTCCGTCACATATATATAAACACACACACACACACACACACACATACTCATACATACATATGTTTACATATATATTGACTTATCACTTTTTGGTGAATTCCACTTCTGTAAAGTAATAATACCAAACCTACACTGAAATAATGACCCCTAGCTCAGAATGCAATTTAAGGGATTAATAAGGTTTTAGAGTCACTCTTAAGACTTGATAATTTATAATATAATCAATTTATGTAAGAGACTTAGACATTCTTTGATGTGTGTTATACCTTTAAATTTATTTAAAGTGTTTAATCAAAGTGAAAATTATAGTAATAAAGTAAAAAGCAAAATCCAGGAGAATAGAAGATCTTAAAATGAGAAATGAAAAACAGTCTCCTGCTTCACCTCTCCCACTCAGAATCCCTTTCCCTGGGGGCAGCTGCTTTGCCATTTCTCTTCTGGGCCTTAAATGCAGTTGGTGTGTGTAGCCAGGCTTGTTCTATGTGAATCTTACAACATATTTTGTTCTAAAAGTTCTTTTGTAAAAGTCACAGATGTCAAATTTTGTTTCAGGTGTAAAATGTCTACCCCAGAACACATTTATTTAAACTTTCTTGCTATTACTATGCTTATTTTTTATATTAAAAGTATAATTTAATATTAACAGCTATGTTATATTAAAAAACAAAACAAACTTTGGCAGGAAATTTCTATAGATTATGAACAATTATAAAAAACATGGAGTGGTTGTAAAATGAGACAGTTTTATTACAGTGAATGTCCAAAATAACTTAGATTCTATTTATTCTGTGAAATGTTATCAGTTATCATCTGAATTATAAGGAAACACCACACGTTAATTTGAATAATCTCTTCAACTTGCATCTGAATGTGATGTTTATTCTTATCTGACTTAACCTACTTAAGTGAGATTTAAGAAAAATTGTGCTTTTTAAATTTCCATTTTGATAAGTATAGGTGTTGAATTATACTATCACCTCAGTTTCATACAAGACCAAACTAGTTGATAATTTTTGTTTTACTGTCAAGGTGACCATGCTCTTCTGTGTGTCAGAATCAACAACATAGCAGTAGCTGTTGGAAAAGAAGCTAAACTCTACTTGTTCCAAGCCCAGGAATGGCTAAAACTGCAGGAGAGCAGTCAAGCTTATAGCTGTAGTGAAAAATTATCCAAAGCTCAGTTGACAAGTGAGTATATCCTTTTTTCTCTGATCATTAGATGTGTTTTTTTCCTCCTTATTGTCGAGATATTGTATAGCATATACATACCAAGACCTTTCAAGGCAGCATACATCACATTGTAATGACACTTTGTCTAGTACATTTTAAGCTGAATTTTAAGGAAACTATTTCCTTGTTTAAAAGATAGAATGCCTTTTCACCCCTTTATCATTCACATTTTTGGAAAAATATCCAGATAATTTATAAAGGAGTCCTTTCCTTCATTCAGGCTCTTTTTTTTTTTAAAGTAGAGGCCGGGATCTCGCTTTTGCTTAGGCAGGTCAGGGAGGTCGCGAACTCCTGACCTTAAGTGATCCTCCCACCTTGGCCTCCCAGAGTGCTAGGATTACAGGCATGAGCCACCACGCCTAGCCCATTCAGCCTCTTTACAGTTTGTGTAATTCATGCCAATATTCAGATATGTTTTAACCTAGTGGCAGCATGGAGTGAATGGTAACATATGTTGAATGCTTGTTATCTGCCAGTACTGAGCTAATCACTAAAATGTATTATCTCAGTTAATTGTGTAATTTAGCTCAAGTGAAGCTGTTTTACAGTGTGTCATTGGAACATGAGACTTGGTCACAGGTGACAAAATATGTCACTTTGGAATGTACCAGTGCCACATCATTTGTAAACCTCTGTGTTCACCTCTAGAGAGGCTCTACTTTTTTATATCCTAGTCTGGTGGCTTAAATCCATGATCTCATTCATTCTCATCAACATTATCCCTTGCATTAGGGTATTGGCCATCCAGAGTAAGTGCAAATCTTTTGTAATATAGCAATGAAGAACATGTGTTGTTCTACCCATTTTATCCCTTGGAAGTTAATTGGTTATAGGAGACATTAGGAATTTGAAGCATCCGTGAGAAAAAAAAATAAGAATTATTCCTCTTCCCTTTTTTCCCTTATTATTCAGAGACTCATCCATATAGAACATGGTAGGCTCTTCTTTCAGCCTAGTCTGGTAAAACAGTCCCATTTCTAAACATCCAGTCTTGATCTTAGCAGCTGCCCGCTTCCCTCATAAGGCAGCTAGCCAGAACAGAGGTAAAAGTAGTGGTGCCTAATCCTTGCTACTCATTGCGGAGATCTTTTATCCGTGTGTGTGAGAGGACATTGACAGTATGCTGAAGAGGTTCTGAATGATTGGATTCAGATGTCAAAGAGACAGTTACATAAAGTTACTTACTTCAACCCTGAATTTCAGAACTTATCTGGGAAATTTGTGCAAATGCTCGTTATTAGTTATCTTGTCCTTTCTGTACCAATTTGCTTATCTAAGTGTTACACACATACATAAAAACTCATGTCCTTCAGTTCTCAGTTCTTATAATGTCGAAACCGAACTCAACTGTCTTCTCCATCCAAGCAAGCCTGGTCCTTTTCCAGTGTTTTATGTTTCACGAACTTGCACCACCATCCATCCAGTAAACAAGCAAGAAACCAAGGAGTCTTCGAATACTCCCCTCTTTAACCTTTCTGTCCCTTTCCAATCTATTAGTGAGTCTTGGGATTTTACTTCTAAATATCTCTTGAATTCATCTACTTTTCTTCCTTTCTACCCCCACCGTGTTATTCCAAGCTGCCTTAATCTCTTGACTGCTATTTCAGTAGTCTCCTACCTGGCCACTCTACAGCCAGCCACACTGGTCCCACGTCTGTAACCAGATCTTTCAAATAAACAGCAGATTTGGTCATGTTACATTCACTTCCTCACCATATCCTTAAAATACTCGAGTGGTTTCCCGCTGCTCTTAGGACAAACACAGGCCTCCTTAACCTGATCAGCAAAGCCGTCACGGACTGGCTGCTGCTTATGCTCTAGCTTCATTTCACAGCAGTCTCCCTCCCCATCATTTTATCTGTAGCACTCAATTTCTTTTCAGTGCTACTAAGGGCCTTGGCTCAGGCTTTGCCTCTTTGGCTTCCCCTTTTTGGCTCCTCCCTCCACTAATTTAGCTGTTCATTCACTCATTCATTCCCTGAGCACTTCCCTCGTTTCATGTACTAGGCGAGGCACTGATGATGTGTCAGTGGCAAAATGCTGGCACTCTGTCAGTCCTTAAAGCAAGTGGGGATGACAGAAATGAATCAGATCAATGTGAATATATGTGAAATTGCAATTGTTGAGTGCTAATTACATGGTACTATGAGAATGAGAATGTATTATACTCTAGTACTTAGTTAAGTATTTACTAAGTATCTGTAGAATGAATAGTCATAGAGCTTAGTGCTTGAGGGCTTTTGGTTGGTAGGTTGTTTGCTTTTTGTGTTTGGCACCTTGAAGACTTTTTCTGTCTCCAGTGAAAACTTATCAGTCAGTTTAAAGCTTTGAGCTGTAAGAATATCAATTTGTTTTCTTGTTTCACATGGTTGATATTATATCATATACTGTATACACTTGTAAAAACATCATTTTCGTGTCAGTTGTATTCCTGCATTCCCAGAACTTCTGTACATGGGGAGAACTTCTGTACAGTATGGTGCAATAGGAAGGCCACAAAGTAGAGTCACTGCTATCAATTTGTAACAAGATCTTGTTATTTTTGAGCCTCACTTTACTTACCTGCACAAGAAAGTTGGACTAGGTTTCTCTAAAGTTCCTGACAGTCCTAAAATGCTGTGATTCTAATTATAACTCTTTAGGATGGACTTACTTATCTATAGGACTATAACTTAATGAAAACTCTTGCTGTTGTTGTTTTTCTGTTTTCCCTTCATCTTCTGTAGTCTATCGAGTGCAGGGATATCCTTTGAAATTATGGAATGGAAGATATCAGGAAACAGGAATTTTAGAGGAATGAAGCGTTAAATTTTGAGACCTGAAATAAATAAAGTAGTGATTTCTATATATTTTCTGTATATTTCACCAATTTTTTTCCCAATAACAAAATCCAAATCTTAAGAAAATTTATCTTTAACTTCTATATATTAGTTGTCATTTTTATAGTACATTGTTATTCAGGAGTTTAAGTGCATTGAAACAAAAAGCATGTCCTAAAATTCATGACAGTATAATAGTACCACTTATTTAAAAATAATTCCTTGTAGGAAGTGCATTTCCTGGCTATTAATGAGACTTTTAAGAATGAACAGTCTTTCTCCTATTTGGTAATGAACTCATTAACTGTGCCCAGCTTCTATGTAAAACCCCACTGGTACTATGCACTATGAAAAGACTAGCAGATTTGAAAAATCTCGTGGTGTCAAATGTTGACTTTCCCAAATTAATGTTTGAGAAGTTATTTTTCAGTCTTCCTTTGTTCTCTAATGTCATAAAACATATTTAAAAAAAAATACTGGCTGGGCGCGGTTGCTCACGCCTGTAATCCTAGCACTCTGGGAGGCCGAGGCGGGCGGATTGTTTGAGCTTAGGCGTTCGAAACCAGCCTGAGCAAGAGTGAGACCCTGTCTCTACTAAAAATAGAAAGAAATTAATCAGACAACTAAAAATATATAGAAAAAATTAGCCGGGCATGGTGGCGCATGCCTGTAGTCCCAGCTACTCGGGAGGCTGATGCAGAAGAATTGCTCGAGCCCAGGAGTTTGAGGTTGCTGTGAGCTAGGCTGACACCATGGCACTCTAGCCCAGGCAAGAGAGTGAGACTCTGTCTCAAAAAAAAATACTAAAAACTACTTCGTAGGTTTTTAAAGCAAGCAAACAAGACATTTAAAAGCACTGAAAATGATGAGTTTGTTTCTATCTAAAAAAATTTAACAGGGAGATTCAAGAGTAGTTTACTATCACATTATAGGAACTAAATATAACATTGGATATAAAACATTTCAGTATTGTCTTTTTACATCTTATGCATGTAATTCCTTTTGCATATTTGGTATATTTTATAAATCGTTTAAAGCTGTTAGTATTTTATTATTGTGTGTTTTGGTTAACATCATTTCCTTTTATAATATGATTGGGCAATTAGCTATTCAACACCATTCTCTGCAATTCAAGTTTTGTTGATATTTGAGGTACTAATGACACCAGTATAGAATGTGCATGCTGTGCTGTAGTCTTTTGTCTCAAAAACAATGAACACACAGTTTTGTAAAGAGGCTTGCTTTCCCGGCTTGCTGAAAAAGACAGCAAGGCAAAAACTAAAGGCCAATATCACTTTATGAAGCATACTTTTGTTTCTGTTTGATGTAAATCCACATAATTTAAAATGAAACATCAGAAGCGTATTGATGAAAATATAATGGTTAATTTTTATATTGTTTTATCTAAGAGAAAAATTGCAAGTGGTAAAATGGCAACACAGCAGAGCCCTTGCATAACGAGGTCCAGATTATGTAATTGCAAGTTGCATATTTAAACAGCCTTATTTCTGAACTAGTTATTGATCATGTTAAATTCTTATTAACGATTTTCAAATATTTAACAGAAACTAGTCTTTGCTACATTTTTCTAGAAACTTTACAGTAAAAAATTAGTATTACTGTCAGCTAATTTACAATAACCAAAAAAGCAATGCTGTGGGTTAATCAAATCCTCTTGTTCAGTTTAACTACTACTGAGTGAAATTCGCAGTCGAACAGTCCAACTTCTCAAAATTTGAATCCTGAGTAGATGTATCTGTATCTTATTTATAAAGACAACCTGTAAATAACATTTTCCCAACTGTCTTTTGGGAAAATTTTCAAACATACAAAAAGGTTGAAAGTATAGTCCAACTAGCATCTGTATATCCTCTGTTTAGATTCAATAATTGTTAATAATTTTCTTACATTTGCTTTATGTTTGTATGTGGTGAATTTTGTTTTTAATTGAACCATATGAAAATAAGCAGATGTCTTGAACAGTTCACCCCTCCATACTTAAGCATACATCCTCTAAGAGTAAAGACATTCATCTGCATAACCGCAATATCATTATTACACCTAAGAAAATGAATAATTTCACAATGTCTTCTAAAATCTATTCCATACACAAATTCTCAGTTACCTCAAGAAATGTCTTGTATTTATTATAATTTTTTTTCTACAGTTAAGAAAAAGATGAAGACTAATTTATCCTTAAATATTGGCATATTGTGGGGAGAATCTAGAGTTGGGAATCGAGCCCATCATAATCTTATATTTTAAAAATACTCTACTTTGTATAGGATCACATTTTAGGGTTTTCATGTACTGTCTCATTGGCTCCTCACAAGAACTCTAAGCTAGACCAGGCAGATATCTCTATTTTGCTATTGAAGAAACAGATTCAGAGAGGTTGTAATTTGTTTTCTAAGTCCCAAGAACAAGACTTGCTCTTCTAACTCTATTACTCTTTTCATTATACCTAGAATTTGAGACACTTCTCTCCTACAGCTTCATGATAGCATTAGTCAGTGCCTCATAGGCCAGGATCATACGTTTAGATCTGGAAGGGATCTTAGACATCATTTTGTGTTTCTCAAGAGGAGGTGTTTATAGGCATTTTAGGAGGAACAGTTCTTTGTTGTGTGACTTTATCTGGTATTGCGGGAGGTTTAGCACAGCCCCCTTCCAAGTATCTAAACAGCTATTGTGACAACAAAACTGCCCCCACACATTTTCAAACGCCCCGGAGGGGAGCAGATTACCCTGGGTTGAGAACCACTCATTATTATAACCACCTTGTTTTAAAGAAAAGAAAAGGAGAATTAACATTTATTTAGCTTCTACTCTATGACACATACCAGGTGTATGTGTCATAGAGTATGACACATCCTATAGACTATGACACATCCTAGGTGACTCGTATAACTTAGTCCTTGCATCAACTCTTTGCTGTAGTCAGTATCTTTATTTACTGATAAAGAAAGTGAGAGTCATTAGTTATGTAACTTGCCCAAGTCACATAGCAGATAAGTGTTGAAGCCAGGATTCAGACACAGATCTGTATGATACCAACATTCATGAGTCTCCCCCACTACCCCACACACTATATCATACCACCTTCTATGGACCTGATCTAGTACAATAACTTTTTTAAGTACCTTTTTTAAGAATAACCAATCAGAAAAAGATTTTGGAAAATCTTTTGAAAGTATTTGTCAACCTTAGTTTTTAGATATAGTGATGTTTTCAGTTGAATGCTACATTTTAAATTTAACTCAAATAATTTTCAAAAATGTTGCTGTGATTGTTACATTTTGAATGTGCTTAATACCATAGACTGTACACTTAAAAATGGTTAAAACGATAAATTTGTGTATATTAGCATTCTGTATATTTTACCACAGTAATTTTTTTCGAATGTCATTAACACACTTGGACACTTTGAAAATATTTAAAATTCAAAGTGTTAGTGAAACTATTCTACTCATTTGTGATGTTTCATAGTAGTACTTTTATAGTAATTTCTTTGGTTAAAAGCATCATTTTTATCTATTTTACAATTTATAGCCCTTATTCCAGTACTACACCAGGGCCCGGATTTCCGAGGCAGTAAAAATTAAGCAAAAGGGTGTTCTAACCTGAAATTGATTATATGACTAAAACAATGAACACATTTGAGAGTTTTTCTGTGAAAGGTACTATTTGTTTCTCTTTAAAGTGGCCATGAACCAGACTGAACATAATCTGACAGTGTCCCAGATCCCTTCTCCACAAACGTGGCATGTGTTTTATGCAGACAAGTATACATGCAGAGATGACAAGGAGAAATCTCAGGAGGAAGATATCCCATTTGAAATGGTATTACTAAACCCAGATGCTGAAGGGAATCCATTTAATCATTTTGGTGCTGGAGAATCTGGTAAGAGTATCTGTTTAAATATATTTTAAATACAGGAAAAGATTTATGCTCAAATATCTTCATGTACTCTTAGAATATTAAAAATTAAAAGCCTATGTGTCCAAAGGTAGGAAAATAGTTAAGTGAATCTTCTTATAGCATTTTGATAGCGGTTAAAAGTTAAAAAAAAAAAAAAAGCAGAACACTAAATTTTATATTGCATGATTTCAAGTGTATTAAAAAATGTAGAGAATAAAAAACAGAAGTACAAAAAATAAAACAGGTTGTTTCCATATTCTGGATGGTAGAGTTGTATGGTTTTTAATTTCTTCTATACATTCTAAATTTTTTGTTGTTTTTATGATAATTTAGCATTATTTTTATAAACAAAAGTGGTAATACAGTGAGCAATATAAATTGATAACTGAACAATTAAGTGGGATTAGAAACTGAACTCCTGTGTGTGGCTGACTCTACATTAGATTGTTTGAATAGATTTAGGGATTGCCTTCATAGATGCTGAACAACCATTTAGGAATAATCAGAGTCTATAATGCTTTCTGGAATCAGATTTACTCCCACAAAATATTTCATCAAAATTTTAGGTGATTATGTTCTACCCTACTGAAGTAAATTCCTAACCCCAACAGAAATGAATGACTTCTTATGATCATTATAAACATTCTATAAAATATAATAGATTTGTAAATTAACATGTCAGAGTAAGGATTTGCGGGCCATCTGTCAAAGAAAAGGGTTAAGGGTTTACCTCTTCATGAATTCATTGCCCATTGGAAAAAGCCAATCTACTTAGAGAAAAATTCAATTCCATTACATTTCATTGGCCATGAAGAGGGGTAGGTGGAGGTGAGGCAGGAGGGAGGCCACGTTAGACTGAACCCATTGTTTAGTTCAAAGTTTAAACTTGTCACAGCTAGAAAAGTAACTCAAGGAGAACGTGTTATAGACAATAGGTCACAAATAACAATGTATTAAGGGATAAACTTTTTTTCATATCCTTTGGTTTGAAAAACTATACATAGTGACAGAATGGGATACTAAATATTTTTAAAGTAGTAATTTTAAAAGTTCTTTCTGTGAAGGAAATGACATAGTATAAGCTATTCAAGTTGTTTTTCAAAGCAGATGAATGTAAATTAGTTAAATTTCACTAATGATACCTTGGGCCAGTGAAGATCATTGTTGGAAGTTAATTTAGTCCTACCATTTCCTTAATCTTTATAAAAGATGTTGATGTTTTGCTATTATTTTGAAAAGAAATTGATGGAACCTAGGTCTACTGACAACAGTGGATTTATGGTTTAACTAAATTGCTTTTAAGGTCCTCTTTAACTGTAAGACTTCATTATTTCATATAACGCTTATTTTTAGGACTAGTCAGGGCTCACCAGGAGACAGTGCTCTGCTGCAGTCCCTGCATGTGCAAACTCTGCTACCTCGAGTGGAGTCCAGACCTGCTAGCCCTTTCCCCTCCTGCCTGCCAGGCCACAGTCCTTTGGCTCAAGAGGTTGCTTTATTGTGTGGCTCCATAAGACTCTTCTGGATCATGATCAGCTTTTTCTTGCCTCCTTACCCAGGCTTCCATTCCTGTCTCCTTCCTCATTCCCTGTTTGGCATATGAACTTTGACCCCAGGCCATAAACGATTGCATTTGTGCCCTGTGCGTTACTTGGGTCCCTGAGTGCCAGTCATTCCCTGCCTTGTCTTGAACCTCGCCCATATCTTCTAGTGTTTTCCTCGACATCCTGCATCGTGGCTAGCTTTTCTTTAGGATTCGTAGTAACCATTCTGATTCGGTTTTTAGTCCTGACTCCTTCTGACCTACCTTTTCATGATTTTGTGACTGATTTTGATTTGATGCTTACTCTTCTGTCTAAAAGCTGTCTTTTTTATACAAAAATGGGGAACGTCATGTTGGTCATATCACTGACAATATTTAAACAAAGGGCAAAACCTCCTGTTACTTTTATGTAGTTTCATTAAGCATGAGATTCTGTGCAAGGCTAATCTGTGGGGATTAAATTATTAAAAAGTGCCAGAAGTACCCCAAAATATCGAGCATTGTTATGTGGCTGCCTTAATTACTAAAGATCACATCATTTCATTGATTAAAATACCCAAACACCTTTGTAATTCTACACTGAAATATAAATCAGTGGCTCTCAACCCGTGATTATGTATGTGTGTGGAGAGGTTTTAAAAAAAAATCCGGGTGTTCACACCCAGAGACTCAGATTTGGTTTGGAGTGGAAGCCAGGCATTTGGTAGCTAATTAAAGCTCTGAAGTTGATGCTAATGTGTGGAACCACTGGTCTAAAAGTCCGTATTCCACATTGTTTTGGTAATGTGTTCATTTTAAAATAGAACCTTAAGAGGGATTCTTCCTATTCGATGGCCTCAGGTATGGAATTTGTTTCCAGGGAATAATCTTCAATTAGTTCATTTTAGAAACTTCTGCTAGTTTGTCTAATTTTCTGCTCCACATAGGGAAAATTGATTTGCTGTGCTTTTTACTGAGAATTGACTGTTACCATGTATCTGAGAGGTTTGCATTAGAATAACCTGCTGCAAATAGCTGCAATTAATGTTACATGTTATTCTGGTTGAATTTTATAATTTGTTTTCTTTCAAACCAATTATGTATTTTATATCTACCAGACTTTATTTAGTCCTCTATTTTACAGAGTTGGTCTAGATTAAAAAAACAAACTAAAGCAAGTTGAGGCCATTTGACAAAATACTAAATAGGAATATAATGCTTTATGGTGGAATAAAATAAAACTGCTTCTTAAAAGGATTAGAAGCCTTGTTAACTGTATTTGTGCTCTTGTTAGAGACCAAAAGAAGTACCGAGAATCCTGAGAGCATTATTTCGTAAGACATCTAGACTGGTATTCATTGCAATGATATTACAGACTCTGCCATCTCACTGTTTTTAAGATTCCGGCAGATAAGTTAATTCTTTTGTTCCTTTTTTCCTCTCTGTCCCAAAAGATATGGGTTGGATCTTCCATTTAGCCCTCATAACATGTTGGAATGTTTTTGGCTTAAAATAACAGAAAACCCTAATGCAAGTGATATAGACAATGATGAAATGAATTATCTCATACAACAAGAAGTTTCCAGGCTTCCCCAAGGTGGTTTATTTAGAATTTCCCTACCCTGCTATCGTCCGACTGTCAGCTTTGTCCTTCAAGTTCAAAGTTACTATAGCTGCGGCAGTTCTGGACATCACTGCTCAATAATGTCAGAATTCAGTGTCTCTTCTTAAGGGGAAGGGACTCGTTCCTAAAAGCTCCCTGTCTCATTTCATTTGCCAGATCTGGGTCACATGCCTTTGCTACACAGCATCATAAGAGAAATATAAATTAAGATGAAAGAAAGAAGATATGACAGATGAAAGAAATCTGTCAAAAGAGCTAGGTTTACCTCTTCACTGGCAAGGGAATTAGAATTTCTGATTAATTTGGACTAAGCAGGATATATGTTGAGACACTTGAGGGTGGAAGATCACTGGGGCTCCGAGACAAGGATTATGGATAGGCAGGAATGTCTGGTCCAGGTGCTGCCCCGTGACCAAAGACTCTTTCCCCTCACCCTCTTCTCCTCTCCCATCTCCCATCATTTTGCTGGGGCTGAATTTATGGAGTTTGTCCTCTAAGTTTTCTTTCTACTTAATTTTGCCAATGCTTCTTCCTTTAAGCTTGCCTTAAAATCTGCACATTTCCTTATAGCATAAGTGTTCACCACCTGTTGTGTGCTCATTAAGAGTATTTTTCTTATTTATATATTAAGTTTTAGGTAAGATTTAATACTTAGTTTCCATATATTTTAAAATTGGATTTTAATTTCAAAGTGAACACAGATTGTTTTCTAGTGAGTACTAATGGCAGAACAAATATAAAATTGGTAGTTGAAGAGAAGAAACAGGGAGACCTTTAGAAATGATTTATTTAAAAGAACACTGCAGAACCAGCATTTTATCTTTAAAGTTACATTCAAGGTAAAAATCATTTATCTAAAATTCAGTGAACAAAGTGTGGGACAAATGTCTTAGTTCAGTTCATTTAATATATTATCTCAATGAAATAATTTTTTATTGGTTATAATGTTAGCTTTCTTTGGAAGATACATTTAACCTTGAATAATCCTAAAACATTTTTTTTTGCTGGTAATATACGTCTTGTTTTCAAAAGTTGCTTCCTCGTACATTATTCTGATTCCTCAGTAAATAGTCTGAGGATTTTCTTTTCATGGTGGATTTATAATGTAATGGAGTCTGAAACTTTATCCTGTAATGGATATTCTATAAAGTATTATAAATAAATAAAACTTTAAGTAGAATGCCGTGTTTAATTCCTTAATAGTAAGAACGAAAGATAACAACTAAGATTCAAAACACAGAATGCATAAAGAATTTTACTGACCCACAGTTGTTAATATTTTCTGTCTTGCTCTAGTACTATAATAATCCCAGGATTATTATGCCATTATTTCTAAAGCTGAAATACTTTTCTGTGTAAGGAGTTTAAAAAGAAAGTATACTCCCTCCATTATTTGATCTTCCCTTCCTAAAGTCTAAACGTGCTTTTTCACCTACACTAGAAAAGTGAGCTATCAGCATTTATAATCGTAGAGCAGGAGAGACACCCAGTGGCTGAAATACTTTTTGCTACTTTTTTTTTTTCTCCTAACCGTGCCAAAAACATGATTGAACTATTTATTGACTGTTTTTCCTGTGATTTGTATCTCTGGATTGCTTCTCCAAAATTATTTTCCACATAATAGAAATATTCCCTTCTCTGACTGTTAATTGGAGTTTACCCAGGCGGGAAACTGGAGCAGATTCAGTGTTCAACTGGAGTGGAAGTGATCGTAATTAACACTGTTCATTCACAGACTCAATGGAGGCAGCTTTATTTACACCACAGTCATGGCACTCCAGTGTTAGATAGAATGTAAAAGCCTTAATATTAGGGACTATCTTGAGATGTAACCAAGTAAATACAAGCCATTAAACTCAAAGCGACCCTGCTGCTTTATTATAAACATTTTCTGAAATTTCTAGAAAATGAAGACTCAGAAGATTCCGATTTAATGGAGTAAAAGTGGAGTTCATCACGAGGTTACATGAAGACTGTATTGAAAAGCTACTAGTAGAGCTGCTGTAATAACCGGCACCATCTTTAATATGAAATCTGCCCATTCTTACTTTGTTCTTTGCCAACCAGCTGCCTTTGCTTACTCAAAACTTTGGTTTTATCATGGCTTAGTTTGACTCCTCTGGCCTGTTCTAACATTAACACCTTTTAAATTCAATTTCTATGGCCTACTTCCTTTCCATGTTTTGTAGTTTGAATTCCAAGAGAGAATATGATGAGTCTAACTTACCTTTGAGTAACAAACTTAGGTTGTTGGCCACTTGGATTGGTAGCCATTTGGTTAGATGTTATAGTTTCAGTAGACTCTGGAGTGGACTCCATAGCATAGGATTTCCTTTTTATTAAATAGCAAGAGCCTCAGAAAGTTTACCTCAGATGGGGGCTCGGGACATGACAGGTATTTTGAAGCTTTCTTCCAATGGAAATTCAAGGTAACGGGACATTCCAGAGCTGTGTTCCCACATGTTAACTATATCAGAATCACCCCTAGGGCTTACTAAAACACAGCCTGCTGGGCTGCACTCACAGAGTTTCTGATTTGATAGATTGGAAACTGAGTGGGGCCTAAGAATTTGCATTTATAGCAAGTTCTCTAGTGATGCCAGTGGGCCAGAGAGTACACTTGGAGAAGCATTGTCAAGGTATATTTATTATTGACTGCATAAATCTATTTCTAAACTTCTTACAAAAGAAATCCACTTTGAGGGTAAAAAGTATATTTAACTGAATGCTAAAATCATTGTTTTCATTTACTGTTTTCAAATAAAACCGATTTTATGGTGAGTCTTTGGGCTTCGCCGACCGCTGTGCTTTCTTACAAATGGACTTTAATTAGTTTGATTTATAAACTGCCTTCTTATAGTTTAAAATTTTCTCCCAAAGTAGAAAATTGTTTAAGTTTTACCAATTTCCCTTTTTTTTTTCCTCTTACGAAAGTAAAAACTGTGTCTCCAATTAAAAAACAAGTTCTAGAATTATATTGACAGGAAGATTTGAAAGCAACCCAACACTATAACTGGCTTTGTTTTACTGAAGCAAACTCCCTTTCTTCTCTTCACAGGGTTACATGAGTTCTTTTTCCTCCTAGTCCTAGTGTACTTTGTGATTGCTTGCATTTATGCTCAGTCATTGTGGCAGGCTATTAAGAAAGGAGGACCCATGCACATGATTTTAAAGGTTCTGACAACTGCATTGCTGTTACAAGCTGGTTCAGCTTTAGCTAATTACATGCATTTCTCCAGGTAACTCAAAACCGCTAAAACTGTGTTCATCATTACATCTAATTAATCCTAATTAGCCCACCAAAATTATGCTTGCTTTGATTATGAACGCTTTTTTTCGCATTTGTAGTTCACACTAATACTTTCCTCTTCAATTCCTCAGTTACTCCAAAGATGGAATAGGGGTACCGTTTATGGGAAGTTTGGCAGAATGTGAGTATCTTTCTGATTTTGTTTTATAAATGTAAACTCGCTATCTGCTTCTTGTTTGGTTCTGTTTTTGTAAATTATTCAGCTCTATCGAAAACAGGTTACATACAGGTTTAGTTCCCATAGGTACTGTTTAGTTTCTTAATAATAGGTAATATGTGCAATTCTTCATTGTTTTTAGAGCATATTTATATACATTCTCTCATTTTATCCTCAGTAAAAAGTAGGTATATGTATCCCTATTTTGCAGATAAAGAATCTGGGCTTGGTAACATAAGGCACATTTCCAACCGTCAGTCAGCCATTAAGTGATAGAGCCTAGACTCAGACCTACATGTTCTGACCCCAAAGTTGAAGTGTTTTCACTATTGTATTTCCATATTCTCTTACACTGACTTTTCTCTGGTTCTGACCCAAAGCCATGGGGTACACCTATAAGTACGCTTATAATTGAGCTGACCTCACATCTATGTTCATTTATTTACAAGTGGAACTCATATGAAGTAATTTTTTAATTAAGCATAATAGGAAAAAATATTTAAAAGATCCTGTGATCATGACATTATAAAGAGAATTTCAGAGGGACATCAAGTCATATGCCATTCTTAATCCTGGAAAACTAAGACTTGCTCTAAAAAGCAGATTCTGAATATGAACTCATTCTAGGATTTACTTTTCTTATATTTCTGTATTTCTCTTCTAGTCTCATCAGCCTTTAATAGGATATTTTATGGTTATCTCTGTTAATCACCTGAGGACCCACTCATCCTGACCTTGCTGCTTGTTTTAAGATTCTAAAACTTCAAGAACCTTATATATTCCTTAGGAAAAGGATGTGCACTGTTCACCTCTTGGGCATGAACAAGATGAGCTTCTCCTTTTTGAGTGTTATCCAGAGCTCTGGCTTGTCCCTCTCTTCTATCTTATATGCCTTTTAGATTTAATAGAGTCATAGAATTTTAAAGCTGGACAGAACCTTAGGAATACTTTAGCATATGCATTTTAGAAGAGGAAATTGAGATGCAAAGAGGCAAAACAGCTGATCAGTGGCAAAGATGGTGCTAAAATCAAGGACTGTTGAATTTTTGTTGAGTGTCTGCTACATATAATACAGTATTGACGGCTAAAAAACCCTCTTTTAAAAAAACTGCAAAAAATTGATATTGTTATTTTTTGGTATTTCTGACAAAAGGTTTGGTTAGTTAAATGATTAAACTTCAAGACAGAATGGGGTTTTTGTGCAATCAGTATATTTTGTCTACAGTTAGTTATTTTTTGATAACAAATGAACGTGTTCTGCATGTCCGGTTACAGTATGGATCTGTGCATTACTTAGTACATAAAGAAATTCTCCATAAAGTTAGGGGTTTTTCCCTCAGGTATTTGTTTTTGCTACTTAGCAACTTATGTAGGAATATTCCCTTGGCTGATTTGTGTAAGTAACTAAATATATATTTGTAAAATGTTTAATAAAATTAAATGGCATCACAGTCCTTTAAAATTTATGATGGAAGAAAAGTGTACTTGATCTGAAAGGCCATGACATTTTACATCATTTAAATGTGGTAACAGTTCATTGTCAGAATTCACTATCACCGATATATAAGCATAAATGTAGAGTGGCCAGTTTTAATTTTGATGGCAGAGCAGAAGGAAATCTGTCAAAATATATCTGAAAAGGTATATCATTAATAGGTGTTTGGCTTGAAACTTTTAAATATAAATATTATATTCTACAGATAGTTTTATCTGTTTCTGCAAGAATATCCTTATATAAAGAAGTAAAAATTATAAACATCAAAATTATAGATGGAAATTTGAAGAAAGTTTTATTTTGTTACATTGGGATCACAAGTTTATTCCAAAATGCACATCAAAATACATTCTGATGAAAAAGTGATAATCTTTTTATTAAATCAACAAATACTAGCTTATAAAATAAGTATACATGGAACTTGAAGCATTTGTAGATTTTTGTTTTCTTGAAGTGCTGACCTGGATACAGGTGGTTTTGTTACATCCTTTTTAAAGTAGCAGTCCTTCCGTGCAGTGTCAGTGCTGGCCACCTGGTGGCACATCACACTAACGCATGGAGCTTTTCATTTGTCTTCAGGACTCTGAAACTAAAGCCAACACAATTGGATGTTACAGTGATTATGCATTTTATTGTTGTTTCCTGTCAGTAGTTTTAGAAAATAATCTTCACATTGTAGTTCAGCCATCACACACACACACACACACACACACAGAAATGAAGGTACTGGTATTCTCTACATTGCAGAAATTATATTTAAAATTTGTTTCTTTTAATATACAATGAGTTCTAGAGAACAGGACTATATAGTTAGAAAAGCTAAGAAAAATGGGAAACAGATTTAAGGTTGGACTTAATAGAGATATGATACGGGCATATTTGTATTTTAAAATAGGAGTATTGCCATTGTTTTAACTATTTTTTATAAATATTTACAAATTTTATGGCAAAATTTTAATTCTTTAGAATTATTATTCTTGGATATCTCTTATTGAATTTCCTCAACATCATTTTGAAAATGCTGATCTTCTTGTGGTTAAAACAAATGATGTTGTCATCTCAATGCAAAAACTACTACACTGTATGGTGAAAACTTGATTGACTTTGGTTTTCATCTCCCATTAGTTTTTGACATTGCTTCCCAAATTCAGATGTTGTACCTACTATTGAGTCTATGCATGGGTTGGACAATAGTCAGAATGAAGAAGTCTCAAAGCAGACCTCTCCAATGGGATTCCACTCCTGCATCCACTGGCATTGCAGTATTTATTGTCATGACACAGGTGAGTGTTAACACTCAGTGTTTCTGCTTAGCAATATTCAGAAGTGCACACTTGAACACACCTCATTTCAAAATTGAAACCTGAGACCCATGAGGAATTTGTATCATTCTGAAGTAAAGAGTGAGAGATAATCTCTTAATCTTCTGGGTGCTAGTATGTGTAGACTGTAAAATTTACCTGTAACTTACCTGAATATGAGCTTCCTATTAGCTTATTTAAGGACAGTATGTTTAATGTTAGGTTAGATTCTCTTTTCCTACTGTAGCTTTCTTTCATATTTTCCAGCTCATGGTAAGTACTCAACAGTGAATGAGTGATTCAGTGAATTTGAGATTTATCCATTGTCAAGAATCTTTAAGATTGGCTACTTTATACTTAAAAGAATTCAAGTAATTATCTGAGATTAATTAAAAGGCAAAATATAGACCAAAAAAGAATGAGATCTTATTTTGAAAAACAAATCTGCTTTACAAAAACAAATCTGGTCTTTTCTAAAGGTCCTCTGTGTCTTTTTTTCTTTTCTTCTATAGTGGTAGTATTGACATTATTCTAGAATATCCATATGCCTATGTGTAATGGATTTTTAAAAATTAAGAAGAAAGAAAGGTATAAACATAAAAATTCATACTGAGTTTATGACCAGCATTAGCTATAAGTGAAAATAAAATACTTATCCAGGCTCTGTAAAGGATATTATAATGTAAGTTTTAATGCATGAAATAAATTGAAAATTTATTAATGAAGGGTGGGGCCAGTGCTTTACTCAGGGTGGAGCCAGTGCTTTAGTCTTTATATCCCTAGTATATACTTAGCACTGTAGGTACTAAGTATTGCATACTAGGTATTGAGTTTACCTGATTGATTTAGGAAAGAGACCATATCACAGGTGGTGATACTTAGAAAGAAGGTGGTAGTGCCAGGAAAGGGGCTGATGAGAAGGAATTGAATTGGAAGTGAATCTTAACAAGAAGGTTACTATTCCACCAACTTACTGTTTTTGATCCAGGACTAATAGAGACTAGTGTTAATATCAGGTTAAATTTTCATTTTTCAGTTAATAGCTCTTTTTAAAAATTCAGTTTTGATTATCATTTCAGTATAATTTTAATTCGTCGTCATAGACAAATACAAATTGAGAATTGAGATTTTGACACCGCACTAGAGTTAAGTGAGCACTTATGAGGATCACATTAGATGTAGCCTTGATCTTCAACAACAGCCCAGATAAGGCCGATGATATAGGCAACCACAGACTGTATAAATAGATACGTATTTTACACAGATCACATGTTAGCATATGTATTTGAAAATGGGGGGGTTTCAATATAAAAATGTGAGATATGAGAGTTCTATCTTCTATGTTACAAAAGTTAAGAAAGGTAGGTTAGGGAATCAGATGGGTATAATTTGGTGGAAAGGAGGAATGACACTTTCCGTATAGGGCAACTATTGAGCCCACGAAGAAAATTTCACATGTCAGGATGACAAAGGAGTTTACCTACCCAGAGTGGTAGTAGGAATAAAATTAGGGTACAAAATGTGAGAATGAGGAAAGAAAGAGGTTGCTGGTAAACCTCATAAAACCTAAGAATTGGATTTAATATTGAGTTTTGATCTCTTCTGAAAGTCCTTGAAAGTCACTGTTGACTCAGTTCTGAGGGTTGAGTTGACAAATCAGGGAGGTGCAGAGAGCCACAGATGTGTGTGATGATAAAAACAATAATTTAAATGATTGATGTTCAGTAAAGACAGAAAGAACATGGACACTGATTTCTACTGAAAAACAATAAACAGAATAGCTTAATGAGGAACTTGTTGAGTTTTCACTACTAAATATTAACAACATGGGAGAAAAGGTCAGCAAGCAGATAGGAATGAATTACAGTGCCCTGGGTGCTATAGTGAACATTAAAAATATGTTCTCCTTTACCCAGGGAGGTTACTGTGACAAAGAGTGAAGGCTGAAATCAACAGTTCTGACTCGTTAATTTTGGGATTACACAAGACACCGAAATATTTGAAAGTTACCCTGAGATAGTGGGCTTGAATGCAGAACTGTTTGATTTCTTATGATGGCGTTGAAGGAAGGAGATGGATCCAGAAGAAAGTTTATGTTTGTTCTCCTAACCTTGTCCATCTAATTTCATCCTTAGAGATATCTTATTTGAATCACGATATTGATAGCAATAGCCCTTTTTTTTATCCTTGAGTATGATCTTAATAATACTTGATAAAAATACCTTTTGTCTAGCCTTAGGGTATTAGAGCACTGAAAAGACTGTGCCTGTACTTTATTAATTGACAACCTCTGTAGTCCGATAAATCTTAGAACCACTTAGGAATGTTATATAATATTTAAGGGGATATTTGTAAGAGTTTTAAAAAAGTACTTTAATCGTAAATAGGTATGATTTTTTTTCCTCTAAATGTAATATTATTTTTTTGCAGAGTATTTTGTTACTTTGGGAACAGTTTGAAGATACCAGTCATCATAGCTACCATTCACACCACAACTTAGCAGGGATCCTTCTAATCGTTTTAAGAATTTGCCTTGCGTTGTCATTAGGCTGTGGACTCTATCAGATCATCACCGTGGAGAGGAGTACACTCAAGAGGGAGTTCTACATTACATTTGCCAAAGTATGGGTTTGGAAAGAAAGCGCCTTCTTCTGATTAGCAACAATGTTCTCGTTTCTTTGGACAATTAAGAAATCACCGGATGTAACATTTTAAACTTTCATTATGAGCCAGGCACTACTGTAAGGACTTTATGTGCTTCAGCTCATTTAACCTTCACAACTTACGTGATGTAGGTATTATACCCATTTTCTGTGTACTCTTTGGCAGGTCAGTTTTGCTTGGTTCATAATTTCTTATCAATAGGGATTTTACATTTTTCTGTAGTATCACAATTTTTAAAAAATTTTTTAATAAATTAGAATATGGTTTGCATTTCTCAGCACTTATTAATTGGCTGTGAACTGTTATTCTCAGAGTAATGCAATGTTTTATAACAAACTGTCAGGAGCTATCCTTCAGCATTAAGGAAATGCAGCCAGCAGGCTGAGCACATCTGTTTCAGCCAACTTCACTCCTTCCACGTGAGATCATGTGCACATTATTTTGCCTTTCTCTGTCTATGCTAGTGAGACCTCAAAGCAAGTTTGATTTTTTCTACACCCGTTTAGTAAAAGAAAAGATCAGAAGAGGAGGTGGAGCAGTAACATTACAGAAACCTCCCTCCCTGGAAGGTTCTGTTTTCCTGTCAGATTGAGAGAATCCGTATCCCTTCATCTTAGCAACTCAAACCAGCATTGACACATCGTTCAGTCAGCCCACACCAGTCCACGGAATTGATGACCTTCGGAAGCAGTTGTGGGAGGAGGGCCCAGTTCCTTCCTGTTCCTAGCACTGAGCATTGCGAAGCTGCTGCTGTGGCCCTAGGAGCCAACGTCAGCCTTCTGAGCACCAAACAGACAAAAAATGCCATTGCGATTTTGAATTTTTCACAGGGACAGGAGTGCTTATTGTTTGATAAGTCAGTATGTATTTGAGGTGTGTTTGTATTTGAGGCACCAAGTTTTCCTCTTTTGTTTCATGTTTAAGCAGTACCAAACTTGTTCTTGAACTTAAAAAAATTATGTTTTAATATAACTTTTTGAATAGGGTCAAACATCCGCAAGTATTTAAAGAGTAACAAAAAGTGTTTCTTAACTCCCTCCCATCTACTCAGTTATCAGCAGCTCCTCATATAATCGCTACTATTAGTTCCCAATTTATCCTTCTAGAGAAGAATACATTTTTAATATATTTCTGTATGTTTCCCTCCATTTTTTTATAAATAGTAATGTACTAAACACCTTGTTCTACATTTTGTCTTTTTCTCTAATATCTTCAATGTATTAATACCAAGCATCTTAACAGCTCTTATTTATTAGCTTATTTTTTTACTTCAAATTTAATTTTGGAAAAGAGAATTTGTTGCTGTGGTTCAAGGAAAAATAGAAAAACATATTTGAAAAGTATAACATACACAGTTCCCTTTCCTACCTGCCCAGTTCCCCCTCCTGTATCCTACCCTTCAAACAGGTAACCACTATTAATGTCTTTTGTGTATTCTTACAGAATTTCTTTGTGTATCTACATGAAAATATGAAGGCACATTCTTATTTTTTTCTTTTTACAGAAATATTACACATCTGTACCTTGCTTTGTCACTTATTAATTTGTTACTTATATTAATGTATTTCTAGTATATCAAAATGTATATATGTAACAGATTTATAAATATAAGATCATAAATACTCCAAAAAATACTTATTTGGCTAGAAACAAAATATTAATGTCACAGCAACATTGAATTTATTTCTGCATTTTATTGCAAGCTTTACTCTACAGGCCAGTTAAGGTTAATCAGGAAGTAAATATGCTAGTAGCGTTTTTTGTCTGGTGTATTTTGAAAGTAGACCCAGCTGTACTTATTTGACTTATTCATTTGTTTCAGGGCTGTATCTTGTGGTTTTTATGCCATCCAGGTCTTGTATGCATTTCTATCATTTTTAGTGACTACCAAAGAGATAAGGTAAGTAATATACATGCTCAAAACAGTTTTTTTTAAATGAAAATGTAGTCTTTATTGGAAAATATTAAAATAGAAAGGGCCTATGTATTCAGAAGTTTTTTGAGTTCTTTAAAACTTTGAAACAAAATGTTAAACCAATAAGTATATAAATTAGAAATTTAAAATATAAAAGAATTTTTAAATATTTAGTTTATATGCAAAATGATGGAAATAGCTTTTGTTCCAATGGTAGCTTATTTTAGAATACCGTTTTATAAATTAAATTAGAGAATTTATAAAATCTTTGTTAAGAATAAAATGATTAAAAATTTTTGCTATGTAATAGTAAAAATCAAGATAGATTTATAAAAATCAATCCAGTTGCTTTAACAGACTACAGACTGGCATGCCACACTCAAGTATGCCGCATTTTGATTGTGTTGACACCTACCTTCTTAGGTGAATAGCTCCATCATTTCCAAGTGGAGTCCTGCCAGGAGCCCTTTCCAAGCAATGCAGTATGTGCTTGAACGCACAAATGTTTATTGAGCCTGCACGGTATCTACAAAGGGTAAATAGATAGAAAGGTAGTCTACAAAAATAGAGAAATGAGAATTTTTTGAAAGGGCTTTTAAAGGACCCTTTAAAGTTCAGATAGGAGTTTGCTTTATTCCTATTACTAAATTAGCCAGGAACTTGATTTTTCTTACAACTTACTGAAACTCCTGTGTGTGGTGTGCATACCCATAAGAGAGAATGGTTTAGCAATTTTTTCCTTTGTGTCTTACTTTGGCATCTATCAACTGTTAAAGGAATTTTACCCTTGAACAATTACAGTTCCTACTGAAAATTTTTTTAATAAAATGTACCCATGGTAAAGATGAAAGATAGGAGCACTGTATTTATATAAAAAGCATTTATAGGTCGTGATAAATTGAATATAGTTTCTCTGTTCTGCATGCAGTAAAAGCATTCCCTTTCTTTTCTTTTCAGGTTGTTACAATAGGTGTTATCCTTTGCCAGTCGGTTTCCATGATTATTCTCTACAGACTCTTTCTGTCCCACAGTCTATACTGGGAAGTTTCTTCACTTTCCTCAGTGACACTACCACTGACCATATCATCTGGACACAAAAGTCGCCCTCATTTCTGATACTTGACTTTTATTGAGAGGAAAAGTGAATTGGTTAAAAGAGTGCAATAAGGATCCAAATACAGTGACTTTTTTTTCATACATTTAGTATGAAAAATTAAACAGCGAAAGCAGAGCATGTTATTTATATAACTGCATTTAAGCAGTACCAGAACTGAAAAAAGGTAATAAGTGAAATGTTTCAAATATACTTAAACAATAAACTTTCAAGAAAAAGTGTTGTTATAAGGTAATGAAGCAATTTCTATGTGGAAATAAATGTGAAAAAGAATTATATGAGATTTTGGTAAAATATTCACCACTTATAATGCCTCATCTTCTATCAATAGCTAACTCAGGTTTGATAGTCTTATAAAAAGTAATCAGTTAAATGATTACTTACTTATACATATTAAACTAGTCCAGTTATGAAATCAGTGTAATATACTGATTTTAAAAACTGCTTCTTTTTTATGCTTTAAGGAAAATGCATTTCATATTAGAGTAAAGGAATTGAAACTGAAATTACTTCAGGAAATGAATATAAAATATGTTCACAGTTTAAATGAATATGCTTTTGTTTATTTGTGGGTGGGTTATTCTACGTTTTTTTCTATCATTTTGACCCTAGTTCAGGCTTTAGCTTGACTAGCAAAGGGCTTTTGACAAACAGTTTATGAAAAATAAAACTTAGATACATTACACGGATTGTAAGGACAAAGCATTTTAAAATCTGAGCACTTAGGTGAAGGGACAAGCAGGTTTATGTGTTTGAAAAGAAAGAAGGAAAAGGTACTATGTGATATGGTACTAAAATTTTAATCCCGATATAATTCATTTCTCTTACATTGAATCCCCAATCATAATTAAGCCGTATACACAGATTAAATTAACAGAAGCATTTCACATAAATGTTGGTTTCAGTCATCAACTACCCATGAATTACTGCCCAAGGATACTTAATCAGGATTAAATTTTCTATGAATAATTGAAAAACAAAATACTCACTGGATTTGTTATAATCCGTATTGGCACTGGATTCTAAGTAGTTGCCATCGTGAATCCTTTGTAATAAAGCCATATTTTTGTATGTGTGTGATGCCCCAGGATTGAGTATGCTAGCTAAAATCAAGTGCCTGGTTGCTAAAAGGTGGTCCATACCTGCTGAATAAAACGAATACTTCCACTAATAGTCGCTGAGTGGAAATTATTCTGTTGTTGTTTGTCAAGTTATTCAGGTCTTTTCATTTTTACCTCTGGCTTATTTAAAAAATATTTTTTTTAATCTACATACTATGTTTTTAAGCAAGAAATGGTGCACGATCTGATAATTAAACTTTTAAATTAAATAGTTAAAATAATGTAGCACAACTTAAAAATGTCTATGGCTTTATCTTTTGTTTTTCTCTTGCACCTAGTCTCATTGGAAATGAATAGTATTCTGCTTCATTTTAAGGGCAAATATATGTGTTTGTGACTAGCAAAATGGCAAAGTAACAAAGTTCAGCCTGCTCATTAAATCATCTCTCTAATAGTTCCTTGTAAATCATTTAATAAATGAGAGCTACAGGTTAAGACTAGAAAAGTATGAGGTATGTTTTAGGTTTACATGATCTGCTAAGTGGTCATAACCTTTTTCTTTTATCATGTCTCGTTAATAGCCCCAGTTATTGTCTGTTGTGTTCAAATGAGGTACAGTTAATTAAGCTAAAAAAAAAAAAAAAGTGAAGCCTTTTCATAAATTTTATGAACTTGCAACAATGGAAAGGGAATAATCTTTGTGTTATTTTATTCAAAGAACATAGTAACTGTAATCAACATATCTGAAGTTTATCACTATGCTTGCTTTTATGAAACTTTAACAGTTCTTTTACTTTAATTATTTTTAATTTATGGTTGAAATTGCTGATAATTTATTTTGTTATTCAAGAGCCATTGTTATATGAAGGAAAACAATTGTTAATAAATGTGTAACACTCCTCTTGATTAGTAATTGAGGATAAAGTTTATAGTTCATAAGTCATGACACAGTATCCCCTCTTTGTCTGAATGTTTACATGGAGATTCATCGCCGAAGATTACAGAATGATAAGTGTATACCGCAAAATCTAATTAAAGATAAAAACTTTACTACTTTTCTTCCTCTATCAGATAATGCTTTTTTAAACTGTTTTTCATTTTTTTGTTAAAAAAGATAAATGATCCATCCAGAGCTCTTTTTTTTCCAGAAGCATTTCTTTTCTTCCCTTAAAAAAATGCAGCTGTTTATTTCTATTGACATATAATAATACAAGCGCCTACTATGCATCAGGCACTTCACCCTCATTATCACTGAGCCCTCCTGCAATAAGCAGGCTCCCGCTTAACTAACTGTAAGAGAGAATCAATGATTCCTCTAAGGTCACCCAACTCTTTAGTTTTTCTTCTTTACCCTCATGATTTGATGAGCACATATTAGGTGTGTATGTTTTAGTGAGAATGAATGGTTCTCCATAGTTAATTTTAGCTGTTGATTCAAACATTAAACCTGGAATTGTGCTGAAATCAGAAATGAGCTTGAATATCTATAAGACCTCAGCACACTTTACCATTGGAACCTGGCTTTCAGCCAGATAGTACTAGCAGGGATTGTTAATCTAAGCAGAACAGCTTGCTTTAGGGAAATTTTTTATGATCTCAAGTAAAGTAAGCCAAGTCTGATGAAAATAGAAGATACACAAGTCAAAGGTCAACTCTAAAACAGTGAGACTAGAACCTGTACATCAGCATAAACATGAGCCTCTTCAGCATGTTCCTCCTAGGAGCCCGCACATTCTCTGGAAATTCTTTGGAAATCTGGAATTACTTGTGAAACATTCTCTTAAATAGCTTCTGTGGTGTCAAATCTCTGAGGTGGTTGGTTGTTTCTGAGAACTGATATGATTGTTAGAAATAGCCTATCAGTTGGAGGCCAAATAGGAAGAGGCAATACCATTTTTTTCTGCTAACATGAATTTGTGAATCGAGACTAAAATAATGAGATTGGTTTTCCTATGAGATCTGAAAACTAGTGTGGTGGAAGCACTGTAGCTTGAACTCTTGCAGTAGCTGTGTAAGTATATGATATTACTGCTTCCACACTGGGGCAGCTGTCTGCACAGCTCCAAGAGCATCGTGTGTGTTGTGCTCTAGGAGTGCCACGAAGCCTGGAGCTGGGGAAAGAACCCGTCCTGTCCACCATGGCCATTGTCCTCAATGCAGCCAAAACAGTCTCTTAAAAATGGAAATTATCCAGACGATGGGCGGACAGGAATTCTTCGTGCTAATTACAACTTTTTTGTGAATTTGGAATTATTTCAAAATAAAAGGTTTACAAAATATATAAATCCCTTATAAAAACTCTCCATTTGTCTCCCATTGCAGTTAGAAAAAAGAAGTCCCTGCTCATTGCTAGGTTTTTCGTGGCCCCATGTGATCTGGTCCCTGCCTTTATCTCTGATCTTATTTCATACCACTCTCCCTCCCACCATACCCCAGCCTCATTATCCTTATTAATCAAAAAATATCTAGCTTATATCACTGCTTCAGACCCTCAGCACTAGCCATTTTCTCTGCCTGGGATATTGTCTTCCAAATCTAGGCATCATTGCATGGCTGAATGCTCGTCCTTCAGGTTCTCATCACAAATGTCTTTCAGAGATCTTAGACAATCTGTGGTGGATTTATATGGTGCCAGTTTGGTCAACTTGGAGATGTGTTCCCTAGAATTCCCTGCATAGTTCCAGGACAGTGTGGGCCGTAAGAAGTGTTTGATACGAGATGCAGAAGGCAGGAGTAAAGTAGCAGCCAGATCCAGATTTCTTTTATAATTGGAAGGTCCACGCAAGACACGAGGCACTGTTGCAGATCACCCACATTGTTGCTTACCTGTTGGATCATCTTCTTGGCCTATGGGACAACAGCCAGGCCTGCAGGAACACCAGCTCTTGCTGGATCACTTCCTTGACCTCTGACTCCTGGGCCAGATGTGTCTTTCTCTGTGTGACAGAGGGTGCCAGCTTCTGCAGGACGAGGCAGTGAGAGACCAGTGTGAGTTCCAGTCCATCCTCACAAGTCCCACTCAGCCTCCTTGGGTTCTACTCATCCTAGCAGTTTTCCTGCTTTTCCCATTTCCCATACATCTTCCCTCCCCAACTACCAGACACAAAAGTAACATCCTATTATAATCTGTAATTTTAAATATTATAGGGATGTGTGTCTGTGTTATATCCTAGTGTTTTTGGGGGGGTTTGGGAGTTTTTTTGTTTTTGTTTTTGTTATTGAGACAGGGTCTCACTCTGTCATCCAGGCTGGAGTGCAGTGGCCAGATCATAGCTTACTGCAGCCTCAAACTCCTTTTAAGCAATCCTCCCACCTCAGCCTCCCAAGTCGCTGGGGCCATAGGCATGTACCACCATGCCTGGCTAATTTTAAAATATTTTGTAGAGATGGGGGTCTCACAATGTTGCCCAGGCTGCTGTCAAACTCCTGAGCTCAAGCAATCCTCCTTCCTTGGCCTCCCAAAGTGTTGGGATTACAGGCATGAGCCAGCCTAGTGATTCTTCTTTTCTGATAAGACCCTGACTGATAGACCATCCTGTCCAATGCTGCTCCCCCAGTCTAATTGCTCTGTCACTTTGTTGTTGTTGTACTTAACTGCTTCATCTTTTGCGTCATTCCCTCTCCAATTATAATGTGAATTCTAAGGGAGGTTCGCCATTATCTGTATTGTTCGTTGCTGTATACCTAGCACCTGGAACATTCCTGTTGCATACTAGATGCCCAAAAGCATTTTTGAGTGCATGTATCAAAGCAATTCTGAAAAAGTTGCAGATACGTAGCATTAGTTAAATAATAGGACTGCCCATAGTGACTTCAATAATGCTTTGCCTGTTTTTTCTTCAATTATGTGGAACTTGGAAGTGTGTAAAAATCTTGAGAGGAAGGAATTTTGACAGTAGTCAGAAGCAGCTGGGAGAAGACAGGAAAACTAAAAATGGCAATAACACTCAAATTGCAGCAGCCTAGGGTCATTTAGTGTGGGTGAAAACAGCCCTGTGTGTCTCGACAGATTCAAGAGCTTTATTGTTCAGTATAATTCATGACAGTGGCCCTTAGTAATCAAGAAAAGATTGTTATAAATTATGTTCAATAGCCTCGGAAATATGCAAATACATTGCAATGCTTTATTCTTGTTAAACAGGTAATATATACACATTTTACAAAAATCGGAATGTTGAAGAAAGTGAAAAAAAGTTCTCCCAGTCACTCATTTCTCTTCCCTGGATCCAACCTCTGTTACCAGTTTCTTGCTTATCTTCCTAGAGATGGCCCCATACATATATAAACATACGCAAATGAAACACAGATTATAGCATGCCATACAGATGGTTTTGCACATTCTGCAGTTTATTCTGTAGCCCTACCTCCAGAGTTGCCTCATGCTTTTCATTGATTGTATAGAACTCCACTGCATAGGTGTACTTTGATTTTTTTTTTAACCAGTTATTGGATGTTGTTGGATTCCAGTCTTGTGCTGTTACAGACAAGGCTGAAATTAGGATTATGTAATCAAGAATTTGCCTAGGCTTTCTCCCCTCCTCCCAAAATGCCCCCACCCCCACCCCAGTTCCCAGGTTTAAATCCTTTGAAGTTTCTAAGTGATGGAAGTGTCTTTGTTATTCCTGGTGGACCCTGTTAATTATGCTAACAACATAACTGGGATGGGAGCTGACCACTCCAGAAATACCAGCCATCTGAATACGAGATTGGGGCTTTGAATCACATACTATCAGTCCAACCCCTGGGGTGGGAAGAGGGGCTAGAGTTTGAGCTCAACTGTATGGCCAATGATGTAATCAGTCATGCCTACGTAGCAAAACCCCAATAGGAACTCTGGACAGTGAAGCTCAGGTGAGCTTCCCCAGTTGGTAATATTCTGTGTGTCCTCATACATCCATGTTCTAGGAGGGTGATGTGTTCCTGAGGGCATGGAAACTTAGTGTTCAGGATCCTAGACCTTGCCCTATGCCCTCTTTTGGCCATTCCAATTTGTATCCTTTCACTATAATAAACTTTAATTTTATATATAGCACTATCCTGAGCTCTGTGAGTTGTTCTAGCAAATTTTTGAACCTGATGGGGCTGTGGGAACCCCCGAACTTGAAGCCAGTTGGTCAGAAGTAAGGATGGCCCTGGAACGCCCAAACTCGCTGCTGCTGTCAGAAGTGAGGGCAGTCACGCAGAGGATCATGCCCCTAACCCATGAAGTTTCGCTTCAGGTAGTTGATGTTAGAAGACATTGCAGATATCCTTGTACAATATTAAATGCCAATCTGATAAATAATAAGTTTTTATCTCCTTATAGTTTCAATTTTCATTTCTCCTATTATTAATTTATATGTTTAAAAACCATTTTCTTTTCGGTTCTATGATCTGTCTGTTCATATCTTTTGTCCACATTTCCATTGGGCCAGTTGTCCTTTTTTATGATTTGTTGAAGCTCTTTATAAAAGAAATTGGTCACTTGTGGTATGAGTTTAAAATGTGTTTCCTAGTTTGTCATTTTTATTTATACTTTTTTAATGGAGTTTTTTTCTTGCAGATTTTTAAAATACAGGTGGAATTCTCAGGGATTTTTTTGGGTTTTTTTGTTTTTTTCTGGCTTCTGGGTTCCATCTGTCTCACAGGTAGAAAAGCCTTACCTTTGAGGTTATTTTTCAATTCCCCATATTTTCATCTAGTAGTTTTATGGTTTTATTTTTCATGTTTAAATTTTTTTCCACCTGGAATTTATTTTGCTGTAAAGTATGAACTAGGGATCCAACTTTATTTTTTTCAGATGGTTGCCTACTTATAGAAACATCATATATTTATTATTTAATCCATCTTTTCTTTACTGATTTATTGCTAATTGGTTTCTGGACTTTTAAGGCTGTCTGATGAACTGTTGATTCATGATCTAGTACCACACTGTTTCAATTACTGTGATTTTAAAATATGCCTTACTGTCTGGTAGGGATAACTTTCTGTTAGTGTTCTTTTTCATAATTTTTCCAATTCTTGCTATTAATAATTTTTTCACATAAACTTTGGAATCGGTTTTTCTCATTTTCAAAAGAAAAAATCCTGTTTAATATTTTTAGTGGAATGAATTAAATTTCCATATCAATTTAGGGAGATTTGACTTCCTTAACATGTTGGGTTTTAAACCCACAAATGGTAGATTCATCCCGTTGTCTCCTCAGCCAAGTATATTATCAACTCTGAAGCTGAGGTTGTTCCCACAGTGATCCAAGAAACTGGTATGAAATACCTTTCTATTTTTTTTAATGTATGTGTTTGTCTATTACCTTTTAAAAACTTTATATAGATCTTGTATTTTTCTTGACACCCATGGATATTTTATTTTATATATATATATATATATACATATATATATATATATATATATTTTTTTTTTTTTTGAGACAGAGTTTCACCCTGTCGCCCAGGTAGAGTTCCGTGGCATTAGCCTAGCTCACAGCAACCTCAAACTCCTGGGCTCAAACAATCCTCCTGCCTCAGCTTCCTGAGTAGCTGGGACTACAGATGAGTGCCACCGTGCCCGGCTAATTTTTTGTATTTTTAGTAGAGATGGGGTCTCGCTCTTGCTCAGGCTGGTCTCGAACTCCTGACCTCAAGTGATCCTCCTGCCTCAGCCTCCCAGAGTGCTAGGATTACAGGCATGAGTCACCTTGCCTGGCCTAATATTTTCTTTCATTATATCTTACATACACCTTTTTTATGCACAAAGACTATTGATTTATGTATTGTAATTTTGCTCTTGGTCACCTAACTGAATTCTTCTAACAGTTGTAATAAATTTCCAGTTGTTTTCCTTGTGTTTTCTAGGTAAACAGTCATGTTATCTGTAAGTTGTGATCATTTTTGTCTCTTCCTTTCCATTTCATACCTCTTATTTTTGCCCCTTATTGCTGGTACCTTCAGAACAATGTTAACTAGTTTCGATAAACATATATGATGGTAAGATTTCTACATTCCACATGTAGTGGTTCCAACTTGACTTCAAAAAGTTAAGTATATATATTGTAATTGTTAGAGTAACAACTAAAAAATGAAGTATATATATTGTAATTGTTAGAGTAACAACTAAAAAATATAAATTAAAAAACTGTACAAACAGATATTGTCAAAAATGCAATAAGAAAATTAAAATGAAATAGTAAAAAATTATCAAATAACCAAAATAATAGAGGAAAGAAGAACCAGGAATTAAAGC
Source organism: Indri indri (assembly GCA_004363605.1). Taxonomy (NCBI): domain Eukaryota; kingdom Metazoa; phylum Chordata; class Mammalia; order Primates; family Indriidae; genus Indri; species Indri indri. Next base: position 64,138 of record RJWJ010002889.1, read on the forward strand.
AAGACAAGAAAACAAGCAGAAAACAAATAATAAAATGGTAGACCTAAATCCAAACATATCAATAATTCCATTAAATGTAAATGCTCTAAACACATCAATTAACAGAGGTTGTCAGAATAGATTTTTAAAAATAACTTAACAATATGTTACCTGCAAGAAACTCACTTCCAAACATAATGATATATGTAAGTTAAAAATAAAATGTTGGGAAAAGATATACCCATGTGTCTTAGTCTGTTCCAGCTTCTGTAACAAAATACCTTAGACTGGATAATTTATAAATAATAGAAATTTATTGTTCGTAGTTCTGGAAGCTGGGAAATCCAAGATCAAAGTGCCGGCAGATTCAGTGTCTAGTGAGGGCTTGCTCTCTGCTTCAAAGATGGCACCTTCTTGTTTACTGTATCCTCACATGGTTGAAGGAGCAAGGGGAGGGGGATTACTTAGGCATCTTTTATAAAGGCGGTAATCCAATTCATGAGAGCTCAGCCCTCATGACTTAATCACATCCCAAAGACCTACCTCCCAACACCATCACATTGGGTAACAGGTTCTAATGTACAAATTTTTGGACAACATCGACAACCAGACCCTAGCACCATGCAGACAAAAATCAAACAAAAACTGGAATGGCCATATTAATATCAAAGTAGACTTCAGAGTAGCAAAAATTACCAGGAATAAAGAAAAGGATCAATTCACCAAGAAGACAGTACAATTTTAAATGTACACACCAAACAACAGATCTTCAAAATACATGCAACAAAAACTGACAGACCTTAAAAGGGAAATAGACAAGTTCATAATTATAGTTGCAGACTTCAACACTCTTCTCTCAGTAATTAATAAACCTAGTAGAGAGAAAAACACCTAGAAGACAGAACAATTGAACAGCACTATCAATCAACTGGATCTAGTTGACATGTATAGTCACTCAGTCCAACAGCAGCAAAATATCCATTCTTTTCAGGAGTACATGAACCATTCACCAAGAAAGACCATATCCTGGGCCATAAACCATAACAAATCTAAGAGAATTGAAATCATGCAAAATATGTTCTCTGATCATAATCAGTAACAAAAAGATAACTGGGAAATCTACAAATGCTTGAAAGCCAAACACTTAAAAATTATCCATGGCTCAACAAATATATTTTGAACTGACTGAAAATGCAATTACAGCATATCAAAATCTGTAAGTGCATCTAAAGTATTTCTTAGGAGGAAATTTATGGCATTAAATGACTATGTAGAAAAAAAGAAAGGTCTTGAATCAATCATCTACATTTCTAACTTAAGAGAATAAAAAAGTGAAAACCCCCAAATAAGCAGAAGGAAGGAAATATCAAAGAGGAGAGAAGATATCAATGAATTTGATCACAAAATAAACCATAGAGAAAAATCAATAAATCCAAAAGCTGGTTCTTTGAAAAGATCAATAAAATTTATAAACTGTAGCGAGATTGACAAAGAAAAAAAGAGAAGACACAAATTACTTATACCAGGAATAAGAGCTATCAGACTCTGCAGACATTAACAAAACCATAGGAAAATATTGCAAGAAAAAAACCTAACAAATATGACAATTTAGATGAAACAAACAATTCTCTGAAAACTACAAGGCAAGAACTATGAAGGGTCTGAGATTTTATCCTATTTACAAACTAATTGGTTAAACTTACAGCAAGCACTGTGAGTTTCATGTTGGTTTGCATCAGTTACACACACGTCCAACGTTTATGAGGGCCATACATCAATGTTACATATGCAATAGATTTGTGTTGCACTCAAGGAACACTGACTTTGAGTAATTCATCTCCTATATAACTGGTTCTTTGTTGAGGGGGGAACGTTACCTCATCCTGTTCACTATGTACACAGCCCTGAGAAATGACCCAGATAAAAAATAGAGCTTTGTATTCTTGGTATACCCATCAAGAACAAGCAGGGATGCCTAGGGATGGTGGATTGCCTCTCCAACATCACAAACTACCAAAACCCACTCAAGAAGAAATAAATATCCAAAATAGTTCTATAATTTTAAAGAAATTAAATTTTTGTTTAAAAGCTTTCTGAAATTGAAATCTTTAGGATCAGATGGTTTCACTAGTGAATTCTACCAAATAGTTAAAGAAATATCACCAATTCTACAGTCTATTCCAGAAAAATAGAAGAGAAGGGGAGAAAGGTACAAAAACAATTCAGTAATGAAAGGAATGTCTTTTTAACAAATGTTGGGATACTGGACATCCATATGCAAGATAAATGAACCTCAACCAAAATCCCATCCCTTATACAAAAATTAACTCCAAATGCATCATAGACCTAATTATAAGACTTAAAACTATAAAACTTTTAGAACACATAGAATGAAATCTTTGTGACTTGAAATTAGTCAAAGAGTTCTTAGATACCAACAGCACAATTCACAAAAGAAAAAAATGAGAAATTTGACTTCATCAAAATTAAAAACTTTTGCTCTACAAAAGGCATTGTCAAGAGAATAAATAGATGAGCTGCAGTCTGGGAGAAAATATTTGTAAATCTCATGTCTAATAAAAGGTTCTATATAAAGAACATATAGAGAACTCTTAAAACCCTACAGTGAGAAGACAACCCGATTTAAAAATGGGCCAAAATCTTGAACAGGCACTTCGCCAAAGAGAATATACAGATGGCAAATTAGCACATGAAAAGATGTTCAACATAATTAGCCATTAGGGAAATGCAAATTAAAACCATGGTGAGATACCACCACACATCTATTAGGGTGGCTAAAATAAAAATACTAAAATAACCAAGGCCTAGTAAGGATGTGGAGCAACTGGAACTCTCCTACCTTGCTGGTGGAAATGCAAAATGCTGCAGCCATTCTGAAAAACAGTTTTGCACTTTCTTATAAAGCTAAACGAATTACCAGATGACCCAGCAATCCCACTCCTGGGTATTAACCCTAGAGAAATGAAAACTTATATTCACACAAACACCTGTGCATAGTGTTTATAGATGCTCTATTCATAATTACCAAAAACTGGAAATTACCCAGCTGTCCCAAACTGATGAAGTATGATCTATCCTTACAAAGGAATGCTATTAGTAATAAAAAGAAACAAACTATTGATTCACACAACTTGTATGAGACTCAAAGACCTTATGCTGGATGAAAGAAGCCAGTTTTAAAAGTTCCACATTATTGTATGATTCCATTTAGATTGCATTCTCACATAGGCAACGCTACAGTGACGGAGAAAAGATCAGTGGTTGCCAGGAGTTACAGGTGGGGAGAAGGGTATAATTACAAAGGGGTAACACCAAGGAGTTTGGGGGTTGATGAAACTGCTCTGTATCCTGATTGTGGAAGTGGTTACCTCAGTCTAAACATTTGTTAAAATTCAAAGAATTAGATGCCAAAAAAGCCAATTTTACTATATCATGTTTTAAGTGAAATAATTTTTAAAAAATGGATATTATCTAATGCCTTTCAACATCCAAGAATAGGATATGATTTTTCTCTTTTGTTCTATTAATATGGTGAGTAGTAGTAATAGATTTCCTGATGTTGAACCATCTTTCAATACATTTTTGAAAGTTTTACCACTCCAAACTGATGAGATTAAAAAAAAAGGTGGGAATATTTAATAGGGTATAAACACTAGCAGTTCGGAGAATATTAAGATTCACTTACTTCTCGAGAACATCTGTTGAAAGACAAGACTCGTATGTGTCTCAATCTTGTGTATTGTCTCATGTGAGTCTTGTACTCATATAAGAAAAGTACATTTAAAATCAGCAGTATTAATATTTTGAATTTTTGCTTTATGTATCATTTATATTTTAGGTTTATTGCCACTAGATACTAGTTAGGTATAAAAGGTGCTGAAATCTTTCATAACTAGAAAGTATTATAATATGCTAGAAAGAACATAGATTTTGTGACAAGACAGACCTGATTTCAAATCCTGGCTCTGCCATTTTTCAACAATGTTGCAATCTGGTTGAGAGCAAAGAGTCATTCTTTTAGCACGGAAAAGGGGTCTTAACCAGATGAAGTGAGGAGTGCAGATTTGAGAGATGGGTTCTAATACTACTAACTCATGGGACTATTGTAAAGATTGTGTATGGCACCTACTCAGTGGAGTGCTCCTTATTTACAGACCTTAAGGTTGTGTGTGGAATTATTTTCAGTGAGCCTGAGATTCTTCCTAATTTATCCATTCATGGAAATAATATTTAAATGTTCATGCGATGAAATGTTTGTTTTAAATAATCATACATATGTGGTTAGAACAGAAAGTAGGTGTGATTGGAATATGTTCAAGATTCTAATTCACACATGACTGCATTCCAAGTTACTCCCACACAAAATAAACTTTCAAATCTCTTGCCTACCTGGTGAGCCTTATAGATCTTTCAGGAGATTAATCTTTAAGATTTACTCAGGAGCCTTTGTAAAAGGCTTTTGGGGCGGTATGCGGGGAGGGAGGGATGGATTTTTTAAGTGCAGAGTGGTTTCTTCCTGGATACTCCACAAATTGCTATAAATTATGTTCCTTGTCAAATTAGCAAATTATGATATTTTTAATTTCATTTTGTAAAAAAATCAGGGTTTTTTTGGAAATAAATTACATTTGATAGTTGTGAAAATGTGATATTTCCAGGCCAACAATCCTTTTAAACCCCTTGTAAATTCTATCTTTGATGGTTCCTCAAAGTATGTAGAGCGGTTCATAGAGTTTACCTGAGAATTCAAGGTGCAAAACGTTCCTGACATAGTGAGGTTAGGTTTCAAACACATAGCCAGAATTGCAGATTATGGGTCCTCTCTAGACTTCAAGGTTATAGATCTCTCACCTTTTTAAATATAAATCCCCTTCCAGAGACCAACATTTTACTGCCTGCTCTTCAGCTTCCAGAAACCCATCTCTCAGATCCGGCCACTCTTTTCTCTGTTCTGTGAGACCCCTTTTCTGGGCTGAAAGAATCACTATTTGCTCTGAGCCAACTGTTTCCCCCCAGGGTTCTGTTTAAGTCAGTAAGGCAATATTTCCTGCCTTCCTGCCATTTGTCTTCTTATTTTTCATACTTCTACTCTTTATCATAATGTTGTTTTGGCGTTTCTGATTCTTGATGATACACCACTGTCAGCTCAAGCTTGTGCTGAATTTCAGCAGCTGTGACATGTCTAAACTGCATTATCTTGAAAGTGTTGGCTCTCATGAAAACCAGAAAGGAGCCAAATTAATAAAACAAAACATTTCAAAGGGTTCCTATGGATACCTCCTGAAACCAGGAAGTACACACCGGGTGGAGTTGACTCATTCCGCCTGTAACAGCCTCTTCTAGATGGCGGCATCATTTGTGTACACCCTGCAGAGTACATGCTTGAGGAGAATTGGAGCATCTGATGATTGCAATCACATCACTAAAGGTGTGCCTTTTGCCTATAAAATCCATTCTTAAATGGGTTATTGTGTTTGAGGTGATTTATTACAATCTTGAGAGATAAAATATAAATATTGTACAAGAGGCGTGGAAACCAAGGTACGAAATGGTATGTTTTATGTAAAGGAGTAATCAGAAAATAATGAGTATGCATTCTAATAAGGGTAAAGTCACTAGAGCAGATTGAAAAGACTTCCTTTTATTGCAAGTTGAACCTGTGCGGTGCTGGACTCAGGCAGTAATAAAGTGGTGCTACATTCCTTTGCATCTGATTTTATGCGATCTTTATGTGTCAGTGTTACTTTCTTCTTTATATATTCATGTTTTAGTTTTAATATATTTGCTTTGAGTTTGATTTTTTTTTTTTTTAATGTGGTAAAGCTTCAGGGCATGAATGTAAACACTGTTACATAGCCCCTGAGCTATGAATGGCAGGGGGCGGGGGCCGGGGAGGAGTCAGGATTATATTCCGAAGTGAAGATCAGCTTAATTTTAATTTAAAAAGGAAATGCTTTTTTATTTCCATATATGGTGACTTTTTTTCTAGGTGATTTGCCTATATTTGACCTTTTCTATTAGCTCTTCATCTTTGCCTTTCTTCTCTTTAAGAGCTTTGCCTATTAATGCATATTGGTAATATTTTTCCTACTTTGTGATTTGCTTTTCAGTTTTATATACCATTTTTTGACATTCAGAAATTCAAAGTTTTCATGTAGTCACATATATGATTATTTTCCTTTGGGGTTTCTGCCTTTGGTGTTCTTCAGTACTCCAAGATTGCATCTACGTGTGTATTTGTAGACACTAATTCCATGGCTTCAATTTTTTTTTTACAATCAATTCTTTAATCTACTGGGAATTTATTTTGATGTAGAACAACAGTCCCTATCCAGGGCTGTGCATTAGAATCACATGAGGGAAAAATATTGCTGCCTCAATTCCATCCCAGACTAATTCACTGAGAATCTCTAAGGGTGGTGTCTGGCCATTGTATTGTTTTAGAATTTCTGCACGTAATTTGTAATGTACAACCAGAATCAAGAGCCACTATATAAAGGGTCAGGAAGGGATCCAACTTTTTTTTTGCAAGTTGTTCCAATCCGCTTTGCAAAGATGTTTTTGAAGAATATTTATTGATACAAAAATAGTCATGATAAAATGAGCGTAAGAAAAAAAAAAAAGGATATAAACCGTATATATGCCAATACTCTCTGATTCCAATTTTGCACTACTATATATAGTACTATATAAGAGACTAAAAAGTACATCTAAATCTTCATGATTATCTCAGGATGGTGGAATTTAACTTTTCATACTTATCCTTTTCTGCATTTTTCCAAATTCTCTACAAAGATCATGTTTTACTCTTTATAATGAGAGAAAATTAGTTGCAAAAGACTTTGATTTTTTTAAAGAAACAAAGATTAATATAGTCATTATTTTTTTAAAAGTACATAGAGGAGGACCAGGAATATTTCAACTGTGACAATATCATTAGATTAAGACTACAGCTTGCAAAGATGGCTTATTAGATGAGGACATACGTACCCATATGCATAAGTTTTAGTAAGTTTGCTGCTTATATTTTTATAAATAATAAATAAACATTTATATATACATATTGATTTAAACTATAGCTGGTTTTAAGTTTTCTAAATTTTTGCTTTTTAATATTAACCTATCTCTGAGAATAACATACAGTTTGGGGATGGTTGATTAAAAGAAACCATATATTTCAGCATTTGATTTCTTTGGTGAATGAGGAAATCATCACAGCCAGTATGGTTTCTTCTGAGCTTGTGTTAACATATTTCCTTATTTTGCATAGGGAAATCAATTTAATAATAAGAGCCTGCATTCATATAGGATTTCTAAAGACACAGAGAAACAAAGAACGTTAGACAACATTTAGTCCATTCTCTTTACAATTGATAAGACTTTAACAAACCGTTTATTTCATCGGAGCCTTATGAAAGTCCTATATTAGATGAACGAGATTTAATTAAATCTAATACTCCATCACTTTTAAGACTCACCATTAATTTTACTAAGAAAGAAAAAGTGCTGCTAATCAAATTATGATACAATGCTTTCTAAACACATTGGCCACTAGATGCATCCAATTTCAAAGATTTTAAAATTTGGGAAATATATGCATCTTTGAATCAATGAAACACAGGCATCATTCTCTCCAACTGAGAATACAGAAAGATGAGGCTATTTTCTTGTCTGACACCTCCAGGACGTGAATCTTAATATCCAGATTTTCCTGTACACCATACAAAAAATTAAGTTACAGATGTTATAATTGAGATTAGTGAAGAAAGGTTTCATCTGATAATTTGTTAGGAGACTTACTTAGCCCAAGTGATAAAGGTGTTACAGTGGAAGATCAACCTGAGAAGTAGCAGAGGCCACGTCTTCCTACCAATCCAAGTGACGCTCCAATGACCTGTTTGGAGATGCTTGTTTCTGCCATATCAGCTGTAACTCCTCAACGCTATTCAGAGTTCTTCTGCAAAAGCTTTCTGACTGATTAAATGACTCAGGCCCCTACTCTGTCCTAGCCCTAGCACCTTGCCTAAGTGCTAGAGTATAGTTGGGGGATGTGAAATATTTTGTCCTAAAGGTTTGTTAGATCAGATCAGGGTGGCAATTATATTACTTAGTCAAACTGTAAAATCTTAGATCTGAAAAGGAGTCTTAGAGATAAGACTTAAAACGATCCCCTTATTTTACTGATAAGGAATCTAAAGCCTCCAGGGGTAAATAATTTGCCCATGAAGATCACAGGGTCACATAGAGGCAGAATCGGCCCCGAGTCCCTGTCTAAATGCCGTTTCCACTCTTTCCCACTCCTGACATCCAAGGATATGATGAGATTACGATTAATAGGTAATTTTAAGTACACCGAATTTGAAAACTCTGTGCTTATTTCGGCATATTTGTTTGATGTTTGCTTTACCTACTTTGGGGAAAATCTAAAAATAACTAGTAGCGACAATTTACTCATCGCTTACAGAGTTGAAGGCAGTGGCCAAGTTCACATTATTTAATGACCTTTCAATAACCTTGAGAAGAAATGAGTTCCAATGGATTAAGCAATATACCCACTGTTTTACAGGTTAGTGACAGAATTGGGAGTATGTCAGACTCTAAATCTTATTAGTTGCTAAACTTTACTTCCTTCTTTTGATTAAAATGAACTTTAAGTGAAGTATTTTGTACTGCATAGAAGGCAGACATCCTGAGCCTCACATGTTTGCAAAAGATACTTGGACAGAGTTGCCAGAACATTCGTAGACTGTTTGGGAGAGGAGTAGGAGCCAAAACACTTGCTGGGAGGAATCTTTCACTGACGCTGTTTGTGCTGTCCTTGTGAGGAGGGAAAGGAAGGGCAACCAAATTTCCTAGGTCATTATAAATCTGATTTTTATTGGCAGCATAGCCACTTTTTCAGCAACTGTATTATCACTCATTTTTATTAAATATTATACTTTTCTTAAGGTATGTTAAAGAAAGGAATCCTGGCCGGGCTCAGTAGCTCATGCCTGTAATTCTAGCACTTTGGGGGACCAAGGTGGGAGGATCGCTTGAGGCCAGGAGTTCGAGAGCAGCCTGAGCGTGAGCGAGACCCCGTCTCTACGAAAAAATAGAAAAATTAGCCAAGCGTGGTGGCACATGTCTGTAGTCCCAGCTACTCAGGAGGCTGAGGCAGGAAGGTCACTTGAGCCCAAGAATTTGAGATTGCAGTGAGCTATCACCACTATACTCTACCCTGGGCCACAGAGCAAGACTCCATCTCAAAAAAAAAAAAAAAAAAAGAATCTTGTTACATTTGTTATTATAAGTTGCATATTTATTCATCCAATTCTTTATTATTATTATTATTTTTTTTTTTTTTTGCAAGGATGGGGGTCTCACATAGATGTTGTCCGGACTGGCCTTGAACTCCTGGCCTCAGGAGATACTCCTGCCTCAGCCTCCCAAAGTGCTGGGATTAAAGGTGTGAGCCACCTTGACTGGCCCAATTCTTAACAAGTGTAATTTTTCTGCATTTTTTTATCCCTTTGCAAATGCATAACCCTGTATCCCATAAAAGGGTATGGACCTTGGCCTTGGAAATAGGTGTGTCATTAGTAAGGGCTGTAAAATACTCCCTTCGAGAATAGTTAAATAGTATTAGTATGTAACTCTCCCATCACAGTTTTTTCTCAAAAAAATTTTTAATAAAATTTTAGAATTTGACTCAAAAGTTGTTCTGTTCACACACATCCCTGAGTGACTTTATGTATAAATGCCAACATAAGATATGAGACTGCTAATCTATTTAAACAGACTTGGCAAGACCCTCAGGGCAAAGAGAGATTGTGTTAGTTATGGCATCATTGGCCAAAAGAACCTTTGTTTGCTTAATAAAATCGACTTTTTCCAAAATATTATATTTATTAAACAGTATATAATTTTAAAGATGTAGCCAAAATAATCTTGAAAAAGGAAAACAAATGTGGACTCACTTGACTTGATTTTAAGACTTACTATAAAGCTACTGTAATCCAGATTACATGGTTTTAGTATAAAAATAGAGAAACAGACAATGGCATGCAATACAGAGTCTGGAAATTAACCCATACAGTCAATTGCCTTACAACAAAAGGTGCCAAGGCAATTAAATGGGGAAAGGAAAATCTTTGCAACAAATGGTCACGGAATGACTATATATTAAATAAATGTATGGAGAAACAATGAACTGTGATCCTTACCTCATACCACACTCAAAAAATTGATTCGAAAGAAATAATAGACGTAAGACATAAAAGCTAAAACTACAAAGCTTCTCGAAGAAAACTTTGTGACCTTTGGGTAGGCAAAAATTTTCTTAAGGCATGAAAAACACTAAGAATTAAAGCAAGTTGATAAAGTAGGCTTTATCCAAATTAAAAAACTTTTTCTTTTCAAAAGACACCATGAAGAAAATGAATGACCATCACAGACTGGAAGAAAATACTCACAATACATATATCTACAAAAGGATTTTAACCAGAATAGATAAATAAGCCCTACAAATAAATAAGAAAAAACACAAACCAGTTTAGAAAAAGGGGCAAAACTCTCGAACTGATACTTTATTAAAAAAAGCCACATGAACGTCAAATCAGCAAGGCAGAAGAAAGATGCTCAGCATCATTAGTTACCAGGGAAGTACAAATCAAAACCAAATATCAAAACCAAATATCAGCTAGAATGGCTGAAATTAATAAGACTGACAGTTTCCAAATGACAAGAATGTATAGCAACTCCACCTCAAAAGACTTTGCTTTTGGGAGTGTAAGATGATACATGCCTTTATTTATTTATTTTTTTTGAGACAGGGTCTTGCTCTGTAGCTCAGGCTAAAGTGCAGCGAGTGGTGTCATCATAGATCACTGCACCCTCAAACTCCTGGGCTCGAGGGATTCTTCTGCCTTAGCCTCCCAAGTAGCTGGGACTATAGGAATGCACCACCACACCCTGCTAACTTTTTATTTTTGGTGGAGACAGGTCTTGCTGTATTGCCCAGGCTGATCTCGAACTCCTGGGCTCAAGTGATCCTCCTGCCTCAGCCTCCTAACGTGCTGGGATTACAGGCATGAGCCTCCATTGCCTGGCCTAAATTCTCTTTAAAGGGTTTACCCGATTACAGCAGGCACATGCAGGTGATCTCCGTTTTGATTAACTCAGGGCAGCAAATTAGAGACTTTAATTACATTTGCAAAATCCCTTTAACTTTCCCACATAGTATATCACTGGAATGCTATCCCGTCATATTCACAGGTCCTACTTACAATCAATAGGGACAGTTAGAATTCTGCATACCACAGATATAGTATCATGAATTGAAACAGAAAATACATGAAGGGGGCAATTTTATTGGGGTTAAATATTGAGTTTTGTTTTCAAATGAATATTGAGTTTGAAATGCCTGTGTGTCGTCAGGGTGGAGAATACTGTATTTGATGACTTTCTACATAGTACCTATGGGCTTTGGCACATATCCTATGTCAGCGCGAATATTACAAAATCATCTTCCTAGTAACTGCACTCATCCAACTGAACAAAAGTAGTAATTGTATGAACGACAAGAGCATCTTAAAATTTCTTTGTATCATTACCATCTTAATGTAAAATTTCCATTTTATATGCTTTACTTATACTTTTGTGTGTATATGTGTATGTGTATACACATATCTTGAAATAATATAAAATATTTCCCATTATATATTTGCTTCTAAGTAGTGTGAGATATTCCTGTCAAAGGTATATGTACAAACTATTTCTTTTACAGATTTCATTACAGTAGACATTTATTTCCCAGCACTTTCTGGGTTCTCTGGCTTCAGAACAGAAACTAAAACATTCTTTCTTATGCTTTGATTCCTAAGAAGAAGCATTCTCATACTGATATATTATTAATATTATGTACTTCTACAGAGTGTGACTTCACACAGTAAAATGTACCTTATGTGATACCTGATAGGATATAGTTGATGTTCATGAATATTGTCATATTTTACATTTACAGCATGTGGGTCGGCATTTATAGGAGGCGTCTGTGTCACAGCTACACAGTTGCCCTACAAAGGTTAAAACTGCCTGAAGCCTTTTAGAACATTCTTCAACCACGAGAACATCAAACAACACGGTGGATGGCTTCATTAGCAGCTTGTTTGAATAGTATTTTCTCACTTTGAGATAAAAATGTTCTGAAGAGTTTGTTTAGGTCTACTAATGAGTATTTCATCCCAGATGGAGAAAGCACACAAGGTAATGCTACACAAACAACCTGTGCATGAACTGGCTCACCCTTTGCGTTCAAGTGGTGTGTATATCTGAAGAGGATGGAGTTGCATATTTGGTAGCACTGACTCTTTTGCCATGTGGTGGTGTTGTTGTTTAGTTTTGTTTACTGTGTGAAATAACTGAATTCTCACTTACAGTCTAACAGTATAGTACATGTATGGGAAAGTAAATTAGGTCAGGATTTATTTAGTAAATATCTAATTTTAAGGATTTTTAAAACCCTCCTTCTGAAAGACTTTCATTAGGCTGAAACTTTACATGGAATATAAAATTAAAAGGTTTACAAATAAGTATGTTTTTCTGTGTCATATGATGATTTTAATTTATGAGTTGAAAAAAAATTATTTGAAGTGTATCAGCCCCTACATGTTCACAAGATCTGGAGGATCAGGCCCTTCATTTGCATTTTTGTATTTTCTTTAGCTCAAAATAGATTTGATTAAAAAACAAAATTTGGCACAAGATTAATCCATAATAGGATTTTATTGCTTCTGTTATTAAAAGAAAATGATGTTATGCTTTGAGGTGTGATTAGCTTGTAAGTACAGCAGCTACTTTGCAGTTATGTCTCATTTCATTTTCTTTTGTATCCACCCATGGGTTCTGCATTTGTGGAATGATGTGCTGAAAGTGTACAGTTTGGTTTACTCTCCTTACATCTTCCAGGAAACACGAAATTTAGCCCCATTTTCTTTGCCAGATTGTAACAAATGAGTTCTCATAGGTACTAGGTATGAGGCGTAATGCATTACAAAAACTAATAGGTTTGCCTAAAAGTGCATCCAGTAGATGTTAGAATCGTAAGAAATTTAAAGTTAACGGTTGAAATGCTAGAATTCAGTTGCCCTACCCTGCCTCAGGAATGTATATTAAAAGGGCCAGATTTTGCTCTATTAGACATCTATGTAAGTAAAGATTATGGAAATCACTATACTTCCTGTAGTGTAATCTACTTGGAACATTGTTCTTTTTGTCTGTTTTGTTTGGAAGAGTTGAGGCCGAAATGACTGTTGGCTTAGTTTTCCATAAATGACCAGTTTAGTTTTTCCCTTAATATCACTTTTTTTTAATTGTTAAGAGCAACTTTATTGTTTCACTGGTGCAAAAAAAAAAAAATCATAATTGTGATGCATTTCCCTCTAAATTTACAATAATGAATCTTGTACATAAATTATATAAATCACATTTTCCATTTTGTACTATTTAAAACCAAATTATTTTGATAAATATGTCTAGAGGACAACATAGGTTCTTAATGGATGGCTGAGTCCAAATATGCAAAATATAGCTTCTGGTTTTGACCATGGTATTAAGACTTTTGATTTCAAATTGTTCCTTTTGTTTCTTGTAATGTTATGACTACAATTTTCTTCATGAGCATAAGCTGAGAATTAAACAAGGTTCAAGACTGGAAGGTAAACTTGGTCCTTGGATTAATGATCTAAATTAAGCATATTCAAAGACAAGTTGATAAAACTTGTAGTAAATATATAGAACTCATTATTTAAGGAAACTGTGTCAGCCATATATATATATGTGTTAGGTATATCCGTGAATAACATACATGCGTATCTCTCTACATACTCATCCTTTATCTTATATGTGTGTGCATATACATTTATGTGTGTATATATACATTTATATATACATATGTAGACATGTGTATGCATATACACACAAATAAGATAGAGGATGGGTATGTACAGAGCTAAGCACGTGTATAGCTCATATATTTTTAAATCACAATACTTTATCCTGGTGGAAAGAACATGTGTGGGCATTGGCCGTTTGTGGTTCAAGGATCACTCCAGCTCTTTAAATTAATGGCATGAACTTGGACAAAGTATTTAAATTTCTGTATTTTTTTCCGAAGGAAGAAGTGAGAAGGGCCTACTTAGGAAGGTACCCTTCAGGCATTTAATCCTACACTGGCATTTAATCCTGACTCCCCACTAACCTGTTAGTTAGGGCTGACAATATCTTTACCTTACTGACGATGAGAAACTGAAAGTGTGGGCCTATCTTTTCATATAATGATGCCATTATAAGCCATCACTAGGGTCTCTTATGAAACTTGTTAGATACAAAATATTGCAATTTAAATTTATCTTTAGGAAAAGAATGATGTCTTTAAGAAAGCATCCTTTGAGAGAGTTTAATTAGAACTATAAAAACAATTGATATATTATTATCAATTGATTAATTAGTAAAAATGATCAATTATGAAAGGCAAGTTTTTTAAACCAAATGTTAAATACCTTGGTAACCATTGTTCTCAACATGGGAAAAGAGGGTTACAAATGTGACATAAATAAGGTTAAGTAAAACCCTGTAGCCCTGAATTTAAATTAGAAGTATCTCTATGAACTCTCGATGTAGTTTAGCTTTAATATGGATACATTCCTAGTGCTATCCACTGTAAAGACCAAGAAACAAGGGTGAGCTCAGTGACAGTGAGCCCCTCCAGCACCCAGAATGCCAGCTCCACATATCATTTCTCATGAGAAGGAACTAGGGCTCCTCGAAGAAATTGCTGATTGCAGGTTTGGGGCAGGAAATGTATAAGATGATGCCAGAGCATCTTGTCAAACCAGAAAGAAAGAAAATAATCAAAGATTACTAGGGTCTTGTCTAATGGACATAGGCGCCAACTCAAAAAGGTTCCTAATAACCAAAGATGCAACAACTTGAGCATGAATAAGAAAAGTAACTTCAATGGATTGAAATGCATCAAACACAGTTGAATACATTAGTTCATAATATACCAAAAAATTGGTCACCATTGAAGGAAACCAATCATAATTTTGAAAATTGATAATGGGAAAAACACCAAGTATTTACCATGCCTCCCCTGTATAAACTGTCCTCGTAGATGAGGCAATGTTTCTCTTTATACAAGTATTCCCACTAATAAATGAAGGGATTGGATAAAAGATTATCACTGTTTTGCAACTTCAAATAATGAATGGATCTAGACATTGGGCACCAGTGCCTACTAACATCACAAGAAAAACCAAGGTTCATTCTGTGTGCTCCCATGGAGTGGGCTTGTCAAAGAATACACCCTGAATTTGATCGAGTCTCTAGATTCACTGATGATTTCACTAGAAAAACAGAAGACAGAGGAACAGAATATAAACTTGCCACAGGATGCAGTCAGCAAAATGCAGGATGTGAGAAACTCTACAGGAATAAACTACCTAGTTTCTTTAACAAAAAAATTGTGAAGAAAATAAAAGAGATGGAAGAAGATTATAGAAAAATGAAACAACAGAGCCTTAATAGACATATCAACCAGACAAAATGATGTGCCCCGTATTTGAATGCTGCTTTTAAAAACTATAAGAACAACTTTTGACATAAAAGAGACCATTGGAAATTTGAATTCTAGGTATTTTATGATGAGAAATTATTGTGGCTTCAAAACACTGTAATAATGGTGTTGTTGGTTTCTTAAGAGTCTCTTTTAGAAGTACATACTGAAATATTTATGGATGAATATCATTATGAAATGGTGATTCATTTATATTTGCTTCAGCTTAGTACACAGGGGTGGAGGTAGCAGGTAGAGGTGTGGATTGTGGGGGACCACCATGGTTTAATGGTGATTAGGGCTGGGTGATGAGTTTGTGGGGTTTGCTGTACTATTCTGTCTACTACTGTATATTCAAAATTCCCTGCAATCACTTTTTAAAATATATTAAATGACTAACAGAATGTAAGAGGATTTTTTCTTTCAAAGAAAATAATCCATAAACAGATTTTCAGGAAGCACAAAGAAATGTAAGAGTTTATGTATTTTTTCCTTTTTTCTTTTTATTTTTTTTTGACTGCCAAAGTTATAACTGAAGGTGCTTGAAGTCTTTCATTGTGTACCATTTTATATATACAAAATGCCCCTACCCAATATATTGTTTGGTTTTTCATGTTTGGCTTTGAGCTTTGTATTACTATAAATGATGTCATGCTGGATGTGACTTTTGCAGTCAGGTTTTTAAGTTCCTTCTTATTGTTGTGTGTCTCTGTAATTTTTTCATTTTCACCACTACGTAGTATATCATTGTGCAGATATACTACAGGTGGAGCATCCCTAACATGAAAACCCGAAATCCAAAATGTTCCAAAATCTGAAACTTTCTGAGCACTGACATGATGCCACAAGTGGAAAATTCCACACCTGACCTCATGTAACAAGTCGCAGTCAAAATGCAGGCATAAAACACACAGTTTATTCAGCATCCCCAACAGAAAAAAGACCCTGCAAGCCCCCTTCAGCTTTTATATATCTTTTCCACACACACCCAGATTCCCCCACGCAGGCATGCTGACATCAGGTGATAAAATGGCACGTGTACAAGCAGAACATGCCAATAGCAGATTCCCCACGATACCCCACATGGGGCCAAGACCTATGTGCCTTACTTACTGTGGGTTTTTTGCTTATTCTCTGCTCTGTGGTATAAAGATATTGTTGAAGATGTCAGAAAGGTCTGCAGATATGCCTATGGGTAACAGTGATAAGAAAAAGAGGAAGCGTTTATGTTTATCTATCACACAGAAAGTCATGCTGTTGGAGAAACTGGACAGCAATATAAGTGTGAAAAGTCTCACAGAAAAGTATGGCGTTGGAACGACCATTACATGTGACCTGAACAAACAGGAGGATGAGCTGTTGAAGTTCTATGCCTAAAGTGATGAACAAAAGTTAATAAAAAATAGAAAAATACTGCATAAAGCTAAAAATGAAGATCTCAATTGTGTATTGAAAGGGTGGATCTGTCAGCATCACAGTGAACAATGGTATGCTGATCATGAAACAAGCAAAGATCCATCATGATGAACTAAAAATGGAAATAAATTGTGAATATTCAACAGGCTGGTTGCAGAAATTTAAGAAAAGACAGAGCATTAAATTTTTCAAGATTTGTGACGATAAAGTATCTGCTGATTACAAAGCAGTGGAGAAATTAATTGAGGGATTTGCCAAGATCACTGTTGATGAAAATCTGACACCAAAACAAGTAACGAGTCTATAATGCTGACAAAACATCACCGTTTTGGTTTTATTGACCTGGAAAGACACTGACTACAGCTTATGAGACAGCCCCTAAAGAAATTAAGGACGCCAAGACAGAATAATTGCGCTGGTATGTACAGCACACAAGCACGTATAAGTGAAAACTTGCTGTGATAGGCAAAAGCTTGCATCCTTGCTGTTTTCACAGAGTAAATTTCTTATTAGTACATTATTATGCTTACAAACAGGCATGAGTCCCCAGATACATCTTTTCTGATATGTTTCACAAACACTTTGTATCAGTGGCTCATGCTTGCTGCAAGGGGGCTGGACTAGATAATGACTGCAAGATTTTGTTATTCTTTGACAACTGTTCTGCTCATCCTCCAGCTGAAATTCTCATCAGAAATAATTTTTTTTTTTAAAGATAGGATCTTGCTTGTTGTCTAGGCTGGACTCAAATTCCTGGGCTTAAGTGATCCTCCTACCTCAGCATTCTGAGTACCTGGGATTACAGGCACGCACTACCATGACTAGCTAGAAATAAATAATGTTTATGCCATGCACTTCTCCTCAAATGTGACTTTATTAATTCAGCCATGTGACCAGGGTATCCTTAGATCAATGAAGAGTAAATATAAAAACAATTCCTTGAACAGCACGCTAGAACAGTGAACAGAGTCACAGGCATGGAAGATTTTCAAAAGAATTTTAGCATGAAGGATGCTGTATAGGCTGCTGCCAGTGTTTGGAACACAGTGACTAAAGACACAGTTGCGCATGCCTGGCACAGCCTCTGGCCTGCAACTAAGTTCAGTGGTGATGATGAGTAAGGACACTGGATGTTCTTACGCATATACGGAAGCAATTCTCTAAGACATACACTGAGGGTTGGGACCACGGGGTCACAAACAACACACATATTCAGCTTCACAAGATGATCCCAAACTATTTTCTACAGTGGTTCTACCAAATTATACTCCAACCAGCAGTTTGTAAAGCTCTTCATTGCTTTGTAATTATTCTTATATTTTTCTACTAAAAAAACATGGAAGTGGCCTTGAACGACAAAGATACTTTATATGGGTATCTTTTAAAATTTGTTTTTAAGGACCGCTCCAAGATGATTCATTCCTACTCACACACATGAATGCATCATTTGCTGTGCGATAGTATTTACATATCTCATCATCATTTAGTTTTTCTTTCCCTCCCTAACTAGATTAAAAACTGTGTGAGGGCTGGGAGGTAAGAATGGTCATTTTTACCTACCGAGCACCTGTTCTTTATTCTTTTGGTAACAGCACCTCGATTTTCCCCTAGTGCATTTCCTCCTCCTTTCTCAATCCACGCAGTTTCGGTAGGCTTAGCCCCACTTCCCCTCCCCGGAGTGCACATGGCTCAGCCCCGTCTGTTTCCAAGCACAGGTCAGGAGGGACAGGTGCCTTAGGTTGCACCTAAGGTCGGCCCAGTGAGATTCAATGCCACAAGTTTTGTTGGAAATTTTGGGAAAAAGAAGCTTTTGTTTTGGTTTTGATTTTTACTCTGGGGCTTCTGAACTAATAGGATGTATGCTTAGAGGTGCTGAAGGTCATCATGCAACTGCATGGGTTAGACCTGCCTGGGGGTGAATTCAACACAGAAGAAAGTAGAATCAAATGGGGGGAGAGACTGATTTCTGGATCCAGCCATACCAGGACCAGATCAATGCCTCTGGTTTTCCAGGTACCTGAGCCACTGAGTAACTCTCTCTACCCCCAACCCCTGTCCTGACTCATGTATAATTTATTACCCATCTGTGCTAGGGTTAGAGATACAGCACTGAACATGCTCCAGGAGTATTTGTTTTGATTCTTGTTTGAATGATCTTGATATCATGAAATTATAGTTTTTGCCTCTAATAATCTTTAATATAGACACTTACAAGTAAATTAACAAGTTTCAAACTTCCTCAGAAGCAATTGGTAAAATATTTGTTCAGTATGTTGAAATATTAAACCAATGCTCTTATGTTCTGGTACTCAGTACTCTTACAGAATATGAATAAGAGATAGTCCCTATTTTGGAATGGTTTAGTATATTATTTAATGGAAAAGAGAACACAATTGTGGATACGGGGAACCCTCAAGCTCCTAAAACTGACAAAACACACAAGCGCAATACATAGTTCAGAAAGACAGAATGGACAGGCATGTGTGCATGTCCTAGGAAGATTCTGGACTGCGTAGATGTCCACACCTGGGTGAAATATCAAAGGGGAAAGGCTGGAGCAGGTCCTGATTTTGTGGAGTCTGAAGATTATACAATTTGGAGGGTCCTTCTAAGAAAACAAATGCAAAATTAGGTATAAGCTTATAGAAATAGCCCATTCTATCCACGGCCGCATCTGATCTCCTGTGATGTGAAGCTAAGCAGAGTCGGTCCTGGTTAATACTCGGATGGGGGAGTTGGTCCATGCAAGTAGGAGCCCTGAAGCTTAAGATTCATTAGCTTCATGGTGACTCTGCCTACGCAGGAGAGGTATGAAGGTGTGTAAAAGCCCAAGGCTTGGTTCAAGGAAGAGCGAACAGCTTTAACTAACTAACTATAGTGAGAAATGAAACCAAGCATATAGAGGAAAGTGATGATTGCATTACCAAATGGTTGATTGAAAAGGCCAGCTCTTTTAGGGGTCCTAAAAGCTAAGGAGATTAAGTTTCATGATGATGTAGTTGAAAACGAGAGCAGATTTCTGAGAAGGAAAGTTGCTTGGGTTATGTAAATATTTCTTGCCTCTGGGTTTAGGATGAATTAGTAAATAAATAAAAGAAGGCACTGGGGCTCCTAGAGATATTTCTAGCAAGAAATGATTTTGTGGACCAGGATGGAGACTGCAGAAACTCAAAGGAAGGAAATGAAGTCAAGTCCAAGTGATATTAAAGGAAATAGTCTAAATATTTGAGAGAAAACAGGACTTAAAAGTCTTCAAACTTTCAAGGCTGAAGTGCAGACATTGGAAATGGATTCAGTTTTATATGTTACTTTTTCCTAATATTGAAAGCGTCTTGCAGGTCAGGGTTTAGGGTTTTAGGATTATTTTGCACTGTTTTTTGTAGATGTACATTTAGTAAATACCTAATTTTCTTCTTCTCCCATATCCAGTGATGTAAGAAACCTTGATACTGTCTCCATCTGTGCTATTAAGGGGGGAAACTGTATAGCCTCTTCCATGAAGAGTAGAAGTGCTAGATTGCATTTGTCCACACTCCAGAAGAGGAGGGTGACTGGGAGCGTGATCAAGGGAAAGGAAGCTAGCTATCAAGTTCAGGGATCTCTCTCTGTCTCCATGCTCTCGGCGTGGAATACTTAGGTGGCTTCAGCTGGGTGAGTGTAGGCACAGGTCCAGAAGGAAGCAGAGAATGTTCGACAGTTCATCTCACCTGTAAACACCTGTTTCCTGAAGGAAACAGGATGTCCCACCCTTTGTGTGCAGACTGAAGGAAGGTTAAACGCTGAAATGGCAACAATGACCAGGCATCTCCTTAGTGGTTATACTTGGAAAACATAGGGTTCGTCAATCATTTAAAGGTAATTCTATCCTAAAGGATTGAAATAATCCAGTTTGGCTCAAACCTTCTTCAAAAAGAAACAGAGATCATTTCCTCGACTGAATTTTTTTTTTTTTTTCTCTTTTGAAACCCAAATCCACCACCAGCAATATTGAAAAAATGGAGTTCATCACACCCCTCACCTATTCATTGATTTCAGTGATGAGAGCATGAATACCAGAAACTTAACTTTGTCGGTCAGTTTCAAGAAAACCCTTGAGGTATAAAGCTGGCTTTATGGTAGGCTTTAGTCCGATCACTCTATGAGCAATAGCCACTGTCTAGGAATAGGAAAAGAGGAATTCAGTGGAAGCTCAGCTCAGTTCTAAATGGTCTGACTATGGTTTTATCTGCAGTTTCTTTGCTATGAACCTATAAACAAACCCAGTGGGCAGTTTTGGAAAGGAGAATGTTCATACATCACAGGAACAGGCATCAGACCACTAGGGGGGATTGTTAAGCCATTTTGTGCAAACAGAATGACTCTTAACTTTTGAAAATGATTGCAGTTTCATTATTTTAAATTGTCATTAGTCAACTTTAAGCAGACGCAGCACACCAGAACTGGAATTCAATCTGTAAGCAAACTCATATCTCCACCCAAAGCGATCAAATGCCTGTAAACATCCCTTTCTTGTTTTAATTGCGAAAGGATTAATGTGAGCTTTGAAGTAATAGCTGTTCCCACTACCTGCTTCCAGAAGCAGCTGTTCCCACAGCATCACGGCAGGTGCAGCCCAGAAGCCAGGCCCTGCCCTTATCATGTAGCGGGCGGTATATTTGCAGAGTCCAATGTGTGTTCAGTCCGGAATTAGTCAACTTGGTTATCTAAATTCTCCTAAACCCAAAGCCTAACAAGAAAATAGCAAAGAGTAATTCCCCCATAATAATTACAGAGGGACGGGGATCAGAGGGACATGCAAGAGGCCGGACTAAATGAAGCATTTTTTTCAGACAAAGAGGCAAAATTCTAGATTAAAAAAAAAAAAAAAATGAGAGAGGCGCTGGAATGCACATGCAGAGATTGTTTAACCAAAATGCCAGTATTTTTAGAATTGCTTCTCCAGTGGATCTCTTGCTTGCAGTGTGTTGACAATCATTTTCAAATCGGTAACTGGAAGTTGGCTCCCTCGGCAGCTCCGAGGCTTGGTGTCAGCGAGGAGGCTCCTCATAGGAGCCAGAGAGCGGGTTTGCAAAGGGGAGCGAGGAAGGGACTGGGGCACGTCCAAGAAGCTCACGATTGTTTCAGTCATTAAACACCGATATTTAATTTGAGCTTAGTAATCCAGGGCACTATTATTTGGGCCCAAGCAGAAAGGGGGGAAAAAAAAGAAAATTAAATAAGTATAATAAAAGAGCAAGGAGGGGCTCGCTGCTCTGGGCAAGGCAGGGCAATAAAAGGAGTCTTTATAACTGGCGGACGGTGGAATAGGCTCCCCGCCACCCCTGCCAAGCAGAATGTCAAATTCTGTCCCCCTTTTTTTCCTTCTTAAAGCATGCTAAAAGGAAAATTCTTCACAGAATCTTAAAGAACTTTTTTTTGACACAACAGCTGCAAAATCTATTTTCTAAACAAAGATTTATACATATTTATATGAGCTTAATCCAGATTTTTTTTAATAAATCATCCTCAGAACTGCAGAGGTAAACTATATGTAAATACCTCAAGTAATAGGCTTGTAGTGCAAATCACATCATTTTATCTTCAATTTTGCATTCGTTTTTCTGGCTTAAAGGTGCATCAGAGATATGCATTTTAGCATATTCAGAACACGGGGCGTGAAATTAAATGTTTGACAGAGTGAGAAAAATATACAGACTTTGGAGATGCCTTAAAAATAGTAATTTATGCAGATCTAGAGGAGTGAAATCATTTGCAATGGAGTGACCCTCTCTCCAGGAATTTTGTGCTCAGTGTTCTTCCCTAATCTCCTGCTGTATCTTCATTTTTCATTGAACTAGCCAGTTTTCTGCGAAGCCGTCTTGTAGATAAGGGGAGTGCTAAAGAAGAAGAAAGAGGACGCTCGGTGGGTCCGTTTCCATTGCACTTTTACCCAAGGCAATGGGCAGAATTTAACGGATTCCTTCCAACATATGTTTTTGCCAGATAAGTAAACAGTGTGTGTCGGAAATGAAAAAGCATTTGCAATTTAATGACATTACAGCTCTCAGCTTAGGCTGGCGTGCTGCGAGGCGAAAAGCAGAAAAAGAGAGGAGAGTAGAAAGAGAAAAAGAACAAAGTTCATCTTCCCTTTTGTGCATTTTTATCAAGGAAAATATTACTTCTTTCCCCCTCTTGTTCTCTTTTTCTTTTCCATCTTTTGGCTTTTTTGTCTCACTCATTTACATTTTTTTTCTTCCCTGCCTTTCTGTCCTCTGTTCACTTTTACCTTTTTCTTATATTGCCACTGACTCATTTCTTTTTTCTCTCCATTGTGTCTCCTTATTCATCTGTTTTGGCCATTCAGTTTTACCTTAGAAGAAGCTGTTTATCCCACAATGTATCTTTTTTCCTGCGTTGTACTCCTAGTGCTATAGCTCATAGTCAACAGGATTGTCGGAGGGATTATAACGTTTCATTTGAAAGCACTACAAATCTGCTCTCTTGCCTTCAGTCCCGGCTCCTGTTTCCTCTGATACTTGTCATTTTATTTCACATTCATCGTGGTTTTGAGTTTCACCCCCAGACATCACAGCACCCTGGTGTCTAACCACTGATGCTCACTGTCTTTGCATTGCATTTTGGTACTGCAAGGTGCTAGAAACTAAACCTTGAAATGGCAAAGCCATTCCCTCAAGCCCATAGGCAGGCTCAGACTGGTATCGGACAGTGAATGTACCAATGGGTCAGAATTGGTCCTTCCAAGGCCCGATGGCCAGGACGGGGTGTCACGTGGGTGATGCTTACATGGCCATCTTTCAGAGAAAATGAGTCCCACACGCTGCTGCTGAGTTTGCTGCTGCTTTTCTTGTTAATATTGTGTGAGAGTGACTACTGAAATGTGTTTACGTTTGGGTTTTGTGACTGTGTAGTTGAGTGTATGTGTGTGTTTGTATGTCTGTATGGATTAGACTATGTGATAAGTATACATAGTTGTGTGGCATTATCTAAGGCAGTGTACGTCTGTGAACACAGGCACGTAGAAAGACTTGATTATCTTTTACCTTTAATTCTACTTTAAATTCCAGAAGTAAAAGTTGAATGGTAAACCAATATTTTCTCCCAATTCAGGTCCACAGCATTTTTATTTCTAGAGTTATTTCGACTTCCGCTTTTACAGGTAGGAATAAGATTTTCCACCAGGTCTCCCTTTTGCAACAGACTAGTTAGATGACCAGGCAACCCATTTAGGAGCAAGGAATGTGTCTGAGTCCTTTTTGCTGCCTTGAGTTGTCAGTCTATCAATCTAAGCAGTTCCCGAACAAACAACTTTTAACATGAAGATTAGGATTCATCGTTCCCTGTTTAATTTTGCAAAACAAGTTAACATATTTTCAATGTTGTTATCATGAACATTTGTATATTTGTACTCCAGATTGTTAGCATAAATTCCATTCTAAGTATACACTTGAAAGTTACTTGTTAGCTCCTAAGGTTAACCTGCAGGTTGAGCATAATTGAAAGGACTCATAATCACATTGCAAGTCCTATCACAGAAATACTGTACAGACTTTAAAAAGATGTTTAAATAAAATGCTCTTGTCTAAAGACATGTGCATGTTTTTACCATAAAATTACATCTTCCACATCTTCCAGATCCGGCACTTGGTAAGTAAAAAGAAAATCTATTTGGACATGAGGATGTAAAGTAGCTGGAGGTGGTAATTTAATCAACCAAGGATATATTTCAATGTTTTTCTGGTCTTCTAGGCATTAGCACTTTAAATTCATTATGTCGGTTTGGCAGATATATGCAGCCTTAAGGATCTAAAAATGAAATCCTAGAAGTATAGCCTGCTAGAGGATACATATTGAACTTAAGAGATTAAAATGGTATAACCATTGCAACAGAATGGAACATATCGCGTTTCTCATTTTTTCCCCACTAAGCATGAGTATTTTGCAGATGTGAAATACAGTCTTGTCTAATTATAAAACCTGGCTCAACAGCCAGAGCTTTCTAACTTTTATTACTGATGAAGTGGATATTAGAAAGAAAATGTTGGCTTCATATACGGTCTGAAGATGAAGAAGTCTTCCATTTGGAATTTTCTATATCAATAATTTATTAAGGAAAATAGTGCAAGTAGTTACATGCAGCCTACTAAAAAGGCAAACACTGTGCATGCTTTTCCTATTTAAGGCAAATAACAAAAGAGCCAAATTATAAAGCAGGTCTTAACGTAACTGGGACGTTAGATCTACTATATCATTATGCCAATTTAGTAACGTTAATGATCTGTAATATTAATTCATCATGCTGGAAAATGGGGAACAGTTGCCATAATTAACTATATTAAGCCACAATTAAAAAGTCATCCAAGCTGTTGTAAAGATTCTAGTGATGATAAGGGTGTTCATTATGTTACAAACCTTTCTGACCATGTAAATTTTGTATATGAGACTTTGTTACAAACAGCCCCTCACTCTGAATTCAGATAAGTCAAAAGAGCAGCCACCCACGGAGGCGGTGGCACCGACAAGACGCCTTATCAGCCATTTCCATCGCCAACTGCGGTTTAACACTTTCTTACAGGGAGAATCGGCTTTGAAAGAGGTACAGCCTTTTAGCATATCTACTTTAATTCCTCACAGGGAACCAAAAACAGGCTGTCTAGTGAAATTCAGGTATGTCGGACAGACTATCTGCTTCCTTAAGATTAGGGTCATCTTTGAAAGTCACATTTCAAACTGGCACAAAATGAACATTTTGATGTTTTTAAATGGAGATCCTATACCGTCTAAGCCTAAACCCATGTTGCCTATCACCAGATGTCTGATAAGCTCTTAATTCTCCTCCCTACCTATTTGAAATCTCTATCGTGGATGGGAGTCTTTAGGTTACAGACAATGTCAGGAGAAAAGATGAATGGGACCATGGGAAGGGTAAGATGCAGCCAAGATGACAACCCATTTAACTTTCCCCTGCAAAGGACTTCCTTTGTCTTTGACGGGATAGATCACCTGGTGATAAAGGGCTATTTCCTCTTTCACTCATATGATAAACCCTAACTTTTCCTTACATCCGCTGTTATCATCCATGCCATTAATGATCATGAGTTCTTCCTCCCTAAAGCAACATTTAGTATGCTGCTATGTCTATGCATGAACCACCCCTGATCTGGATCTATAATCAGTGACTATCACTGCTGTGGTAAGCTGAGTGAGGAAGTCAAGGTGGTAACTGAAATCAGTTTATGGTTACCAAAAAGGAAAGCACATCACCAACTTGTTTTGTATAGGTGCTGGGGATTTACATAAAGGACTCCTGTGTATATTGGTGTGGCCCCATTTTTTGGCTATAAAGCTTAAAGCCCCCTGGCAAATCCAAAAGCACACCTGACGCAGTATCAGTCAACATTTGATCAAGATCTCTCTCTCTCTTTTTTTTTTTTTTTTTAGACAGAGTCTTGCTTTGTTGCCCAGGCTTGAGTGCAGTTGCGTCAACATAGCTCACTGCTACCTCAAACTCCTGGGCTCAAGGGATCCTCCTGCCTCAGCCTCCCGAGTAGCTGGGACTACATGTGTGCACCACCACGCCTGACTAATTTTTCTGTTCTTAGTAGAGACCGGGTCTTGCTCTTGTTCAGGCTGGTCTCGAACTCCTGACCTCAAAGTGATCCTCCTGCCTCGGCCTCCCAGAGTGCTAGGATTATACGCATGAGCCACCACGCCAGGCCAAGATTTTCAGTGAAGAAAAAACTGCAGTGAATCCTCTCAGCAGATTTCTTTCCCACACCATGAGCCTTTCTGTCAACATTATGGCATGTTTCTTTGTAAAAATACGTGTACACTCAGCACTGATTTCTTCAGTGTGCCACATGCCAGAAAAGTCTTGATAACATCACCAGTACACTATTTTAGTGACAGGGGACAAATCGTTTGATGATCTCACCCTTAGTGATTGGAATAGTGATGTGAAGTAGTCTGTTCCAGCCTTCCCACTCAGAGAAACCAACAACTTGTTCTCAGAGAAAAACATCTGCTCGTGTTAGCACCCAAAGAGCCAGCCCAAACTTCCAGCCAAAGAAGAATCATTTCCCTTCAAGGAACGCTGGAAGCTTCATGACTATTATCCAAAAAGAAGGCCCTTCAAATGTGGTGCTGGATGGGGAAATGGTAGCTGTGGCTTCTCATATGAAAGGGCTCCGAAGGCACCTTTCTTCCTACGGATGTGACAAAAAAGGAAAGCAGTTCTCTTACATAACCTCTTGGAAATGTAAAAAAATCTACCAAACCAGGCCGGGCGTGGTGGCTCACGCCTGTAATCCTAGCACTCTGGGAGGCCGAGGCGGGCGGATCGTTCTGAGCTCAGGAGTTCGAGACCAGCCTGAGCAAGAGCGAGACCCCGTCTCTACCAAAAATACAAAGAAATTAACTGGACAGCTAAAAATATATATATAGAAAAAAAAAGTTAGCTGGGCATGGTGGCGCATGCCTGAGGTCCCAGCTACTCAGGAGGCTGAGACAGTAGGATTGCTCGAGCCCAGGAGTTTGAGGTTGCTGTGAGCTAGGCTGACGCCACGGGACTTGCCCCAGGCGAGAGAGACTCTGTCTCAAAAAAAAAAAAAAAAAAAAACTACCAAACCAAACCCACCTTCTCCCATCCCTCTGGACACCCTGTTTACCATTCCTCAGCAATGATGTGTGGTGACAGGAAGGTGAAAAGACATAGATTTCTACACAAGTTTACAAAAACCCTAGCACAGCCCAGCTAAGATGTTGGGAAGGAGAAGGTCTTGCCAAGTGTCCAACTGTAGACGGACATGGGTCCAGTTCAATCCTGCGTATTTTGAGGACACATTCAAGGATAAAAAGGGAATCAAATTTGGGGTGCTTTGCTGAGATTCTCAAGATACTTTCCACTCTCTGTGAGCTGAAATCCTGATGAAAACATGTTAAAGAAGTAGTTCAGCTAATGACTTACTTTCACGTGTTCACGTTCACAAGAAAACGTGTGTGTTATGAAACACTCTGTAAGTTTCTCATCCGAAAAAGACAAAAGTCAGTCACTCAGTCCCACCGTTGGCATTTCTGAGTCATCCCTGTGAACATGGCAAGTGTTCCCAGGCCTGGCCACTCCATTTATGGTGGCTCTTCCTCTGCGCTTGGGTGAATACCCCTCAGTGTGCTCAAGCTCCTTTCAGTTTATGTATGCCTTTGGTGAACCTTCCACCCAGACCAACGAACTCCTCGAAGGCAAAGGCCTTCGTCCCCATTTCCTTTGTGACACTTTTCACACAGTGATTCCCCAGTGGTTTTGAGTGAGTGCAGAGGAGATTATTCGGAGAAAAGGGCAGCACATAGATATGCTGCCTCGTAAGAGCTGCTTTAAGTTTTTCCATCTCATGGGACGGGTGCGTTGATATTCCCACAACCCCATAGTACCACCGTGTGGGAACTGAAGTCATATTTATTGGCAAGCACCTGTTAAATCCATGGAACACACAGAGTGCAGATGGCATGGATTAGGTCTGAAGACCTTACCCTGGAGTATTAGGAAGAAGGAGCTGCTTCTTCCCCTGTCTCAGGTGACATGAGCACATCCCGCCAGGTCTTTCAGTGTTCAGTGGTGACTGACACACAGGTCTTTGTCCAACTCCTTCATGAGGATACGGAGACTAAGAAAAGTTGAATATCTGCCCAAAGCCGCCAGCTCTCTGGGAAAATTACTACTGGAAGCCAGAGCTTCTGCCTTCTACTTAATTTTGTGCCCCTTTCCCTGTAGACCCAAGTAATCTACCTTTTTAAGGAATCTTGACTTGTCAAAATCAGACTTAACTAGTAGCTTTTAAAATCGGTTCTTTTGAAGCTTTTGATCATTGATTTTTGCTCAGTGGGTGGGAGAGTGATTTGCAATCAGCTCCTCTGTGACTTTCCACTGCAAGAGCCTCTTGTGTAGTGTCATCCAGCGTGACACTTGCCTTCCCGGGACTATCTGGACTACGATGCCTTTGGACTCAAACATAGACTCCTCACTAGTCAAAATGAGGTTAAGGAAATCGTACCAGCTTAGCCTGATTTCCTTTTTTTTTAACCCAGAGGTATTTCGTTTGTTGTTCAGTTCCCCCTGTTATGGGTTGAATTGTGCTGCCCTAAA
This sequence comes from Indri indri, assembly GCA_004363605.1. NCBI lineage: Eukaryota > Metazoa > Chordata > Mammalia > Primates > Indriidae > Indri > Indri indri. The sequence goes on from RJWJ010002889.1 coordinate 93,285, forward strand.
AGATGTTGAAGTTTTAACCCCTAGTATCTGTGAATGTGCCCTTATTTGGAAATGGGGTGTTTGTAGACGATCAAGCGAAGACGAGGTTATTAGGGTGGGCCCTAATCTGATATAACTGGGTCCTTTTTATAAAAAGGGGAGACTTGGACACAGAGACAGGCATGGAGGGAAGAGGGTGTGAAGG
>RJWJ010002890.1:0-55555 GCA_004363605.1 Indri indri
GGATAGTTCTGAGCTCAGGAGTTCGAGACCAGCCTGAGCAAGAACGAGACCCCATCTCTACCAAAAATAGAAAGAAATTAATTGGACAGCTAAAAATATATATAGAAAAAATTAGCCGGGCATGGTGGCGCATGCCTGTAGTCCCAGCTACTCGGGAGGCTGAGACAGTAGGATCGCTTGAGCCCAGGAGTTTGAGGTTGCTGTGAGCTAGGCTGACGCCACGGCACTCGACCCAGGCAAGAGAGTGAGACTCTGTCTCAAAAAAAAAAAAAAAAAAAGAGTTCCTTATATTAAGATTTTTAATCTTTCGTCTGCCATGTATGTGGGAAACGTTATTTGAGGTTGTCATTTGCTAGACAAATGGAATTACATTAAACTAAAAACCTGCACAACAAAGGAAACAACTACAAGAGACAATCTACAGAATGAGAGAAAATATTTGCAAACTGCATCTGACAAAAGCTTAATATGCAGAATATATAAGAAACTCAAATGATTCAGTAGCAAAAAACCAAATAATCAGATTTTAAAATAGTCAATAAATCCGAAGACATTTCTCAAAAGAAGACATGCAAATGGCCAACAGGTACATGAAAAATTCTCAGCATCACTAATCATCAGGGAAATGCAAATTAAATCCACAATGAGATAACATTTCACCCTAGTTAGAATGGCTATCAAAAAGACAAAAAGGGCCAGGCGTGGTGGCTCACACCTGTAATCCTAGCACTCTGGGAGGCCAAGGCGGGAGGAGCGCTCAAGGTCAGGAGTTCAGGACCAGCCTGAGCAAGAGCCAGACCCCGTCTCTACTGAAAAATAGAAAGAAATTAGCCAGACAACTAAAAATATATAGAAAAAATTAGCTGGGCATGGTGGCATATGCCTGTAGTCCCAGCTGAGGCAGAAGGATCGCTTGAGCCCAGGAGTTTGAGGTTGCTGTGAACAAGGCTGATGCCACGGCACTCTAGCCTGGACAACAGAGCCAGACTCTGTCAAAAAAAAAAAAGACAAAAAGTAACAAAAATACTAGTGAGGATGTGGAGAAAGGGAAATTCTTCTACATTGTTGACGGGAATGTAAATTAGTACAGCCATTATGGAAAACAATATGGAGATTCCTCAAAAAATTAAAAATAGAATTACCATATAATCCATCAATCCCACTACTGAGTACACATCCAAAGGAAAGGAAATCAGTATGTCGAAGAGATATTTGCGCTCCCATGTTTATTGCGGCACCGTTCGCAACAGCAAAGATTTAGAATCAACCTAAGCATCCATCAACAGATGAGTGGATAAAGAAAATGTGGTATATTTACACAATAGAATACTATATATCCGTAAAAAGAATGAAATCCTGCCATTTGCAGCAACATGGGTAAATGAAATAAGCCAGGCACAGAAAAACAAATGCCCCATGATCTCACTCATATGTGGAATCTAAAAAAGTTGATCTCATGGAAGTAGAGAGTGGAATAGTGGTTACCAGAGGCTGGGAAGGGGACAGGGTAGAGAGGATGGAGAGAGGTTGGTTGGTCAAAGGGTTCAAAGTTACAGTTAGGAAGGAGGAATAAGTTCTAGTGTTCCCTTGCAGAGTAGGGTGACTTACAGTTAACAATGATATATTGTATATTTCAAAATCCCTAGAAGAGAGGACTTTGAATGTTCTCACCACAAAGAAATAATAAATGTCTGAGGTGGTGGATATGCTACTTACCCTAATTTGATGATTACACGTTGTATACGTGTATCAAAACATCACATTGTACACTATAAATATGTATAATCATTACGTGTAATAAAAAATAAAATAAAAGTTATTGTCATTGCCTTTTAGTATTGTTTATGGTGGTTTTTAAAAAATACAGAGACATTTTTAGTCTTTACTTGGTCAAATTCATTGGTCATTTCCTTTATGTATTGTTTTTAATGCCGTGCTTAGAAAGCTGTCCCTACCTCCAGAGAAGATAAATATTCACTTTTATTTTGAGTTCTTTCCAAACCATGTCATTTAATGACTTTCTGATCACATGAAGAAAACTGTAGAAAATCAGAACAACTTATCCAATGACTTGATTGATTGCCCAGCTCAAGATCTACTTTTCTGCCATTTAAAAAATGTCCCCCTTGAGGGAAGACAGGACTCAGTGCCACTTTGTGGTTCTCCTGGGAGCCGCCTATCATTGTGACTGGGGGACTTTCATTGCTACATCCCCCCGAGGGTTCATTTCCTATCTCAGAGGCTGCCTGCTGGAGTCAAGGTGCCTTCTTTGCTGCTGTTGATGGGAGCCGTGGGTTTACAGTCCGTGTGCACTTGGACGATTTTTCTTTCCTCTCCAGGCTTCGCCAAAGTCTAGCTTTAGGAAAAACAAACACCTGGAGCTCCCAAAGTCATTGAAAAATTGATTCAAGGACTCCTGCATTTTCTTTCTTAAAAAAAGATAGTTGCCTTTATATAAGTCTGCTCCGCTTTGTCCCTTCAGGAACAACCCCGCCCAGGGGACCACGCTCTACCACGCTGTGATCCTAAGGCAGTAGAGTGGTCCCCTCCCTGGGCTTCTTGCTGAGTGACAGGAAGACTCCAGATATGCGGTGCATTCTGTCAGCAGCCACAGAAGTACAAAAAAGATAATTGAGGGGACGCGAGTCACACACTGTAGCAGAGAGTATCTTTCTAAACAAACTTTACCAGGTGAGGAATGAAGGATCACAAATGTTTGGGCAAGAAGCTGACATCCAAGCAAATGGAGGCATTTGTGAGAAGCCTCTGAATTCTCTATTCTTTCAATATTTCTCTCTCCCCATTTTGAGAAAAAGTAAAGAAAATTGTTTTCTTTGCACAATTTGTCTTTATCCCATAACTTCAATATTTTTTATTTCTGTTAAATTACTACCAAGGTTCTTTAAGAGAGTTCTCCTAGAGAGGCGTTTTCTCTTTACAGTGTGACAAAGGTATGAGTGCAAGGAGCTTTTGCTAAGGGAGGGGAGAGGGGACTAGGCCTGCCCAACCTCTTGAATTCTTAGAAAACAACACTATTGTGTTAATAACACAATTTTCTGGCTGGGTGCAGTGGCTCACGCCTGTAATCCCAGTACTTTGGGAGGCTGAGGCAGGAGGATCACTTGAGGCCAGGAGTTTGAGACCAGCCTGGGCAATATATTGAGACCCCATCTCTACTAAAAAATAGAAAAATTCGTCAGGCATGGTGTTGTATGCCTGTAGTCCCCGCTACTTGGGATACTGAGGCAGGAGGATCCCCTGAGCCCAGGAGTTTAAGGTTGCAGTGAGCTATGATGACATCACTGCACTCTAGCCCAGGTGAGAGAGTGAGACCCTGTCTCAAAAAAAAAAAAAAAAAAAAAACCGACAATTTTCTTCCTATCATTGCCCACAACCCCCACCATCAGGAAGACGCAGGCCTGCCAATGTGTCTGCAACCCTGAGGTAGGAACCAGCGGTGAATCTGAAGTTAGCAGCAACCTACCTGCTCCTTCTCAAAGCAAAGGGATTTCAAACTTAGAAAGATGGGAATGACTACGAAATATCAACTTTCAGTCATTTTCAATTTCTTCTCCTTTCTAATCTTCCTCACACAAACATACTTAAAATAGTCTCTAGCTAAGGAGTGAGGAAAAGAACATGAAAAGTAGAAATGAGAAATTCTAGGAACCTCAGTACATCATACTATACCCAATAATCAATAGAATTTTTTTTTAAAAAATATACTTTCTTTTTTGGATAGTTTTAGGTTTACAGAATTATTGGGAAGAAAGTACAGAGAATTTCCAAATACTCAATTTCTCCTTTTATTAATATCTTACATTAGAATGGTACATTTTTCACAACTAAAGAACCAACATTGACACATCATTGTTAACTAAAGTCCATGCATTATCCACATGTACTTAGTTTTCACTTAATGTCTTTTTCTGTCTCAGGATCCCGTCCAGGATACTTTATATCTATTTGTCTTGTCTCCTTAAGCTCCTCTTGGCTATGACAGTTTCTTAGACTTTACTCATTTTTGATGATCTTGACAGTTTTGAGGAGAACTGGGCAGGTATTTGTAAAATGTTCTTTGGTTTGGGTTTGTCTGATACTTTGGTGGGAGGCTAGGTTAGTATGTTTTTAGGAGGAAGATCATGGTGCTAACGGGTCACTTGCACCACGTCATATCAGGGGCACATTCTATCAATGGGGCTTCACCGCTGTTGATCAGAACCTTTATCCCTGGCTTGAGGTAGTATTTGTCAGATTTCTCCACTGTTAAGTTACTCTATTTTTCTCTCCCTTTCCATTATACTCTTTGGAAGGACGTCGCTGTGTGCAGCTCACACTTAAGAAGTGGGGATTTGTGCTCTACTTCCTTAAGGATGGGGTATCTGAATTAATTATGCAAAGTTCTGCATGAGAGAGATTTGTCTCTTCTCTCCTATTTATTTATGTCACTATTGACTCATGGATATTCATTTTACACTTTAGGTTATAATCCAATACTACTTTAACAAAGAGTTTTTTAAACTTCTTAGTATAAAGAACTTTGAACACATAAAAAAGTGGACAAAACAGCATAAGGAGCCCTCTTGTACCACTCAGCCCTAATAACCATTAAGCTATGGGCAATTCTGCTCCCCAAACATCATGATTTCATCGCTAAGTATTTCTGTATGTATCTCTAAAAGATAATTATTTTAAAAAAATGACCACAACTATAGCAATAAATTCTTAAGAGCAAATATTCAATCAATGTTCAAATTTAAAATTGTTCTTTTCTAAAGATCAATTCATTTTTAATAGTAGGAATTCTTGTTGGAAGAAGCATGGTTTTAGAAACCCTGAATGACAGCAATTATAATGAGAAAAAAGAGACCAAGCAGGTAAACCCCAAAGGAGTTTAGGCTCCAGGCTATGGAAACAGCCCCCTCCAACCCCTGGGGGTATGTAATATAGGAACATGCAGTACAAGAAACAGACAGTTAAAGTGTAATTAGAATACTTGACATTTAAACTTCCCAGTGCAGGAATTCCTCTAAAACACTTCTGACAATGGTCATCCCAACTTGTTCAAACAGTTAATGTAGGGTAACTTACTTTACAAGTAAATCCCCCTTGTTTGCTTAAAATGCTTACACAATTACATTTATTAAAAAATCACTTCTCAGAAATTTTATTTAATTCATTAAACAAATCCTTATAAAGCTTTGGGTTCTAGATGCTAGAGATGTGGCTGTGAACAAAACAGACACAAATCCCTGCCATCATGGAACTTACATTCCCATAAACCAAATACGTTAATTAAATTGATTAAAATAAATTAAGTCTTAATAGTATATATCTTAGTCTGTTTGGGCTGCTGTAAGAAAATACCATAGACTTGGTGGCATATAGACAATAGATATTTATTTGTCACAGTTCTGGAGGCTGGAAAGTCCAATATCAGGGTTGGAGCATGGCCAGGTTCTGGCGAGGGCCCTTTCTGAGTTGCAGTTGCTGACTTCTCGCTGCATCCTCACAAGGTGGAAGGGGCAGCCAAGCCCCCTCAGGCCTCTTTTATTAGGAGGCTAATCCCATTCATAAGGACTCCCCTCTCGTGACACCTAATCACTTCCCAAAGGCCCCACCTCTTAATACCCTGCCTTCAGGGTTAGGTTTCAACATGTGAATTCAGGTCATAGCATTTGGAGCACAGCAGTAAGTTAGAAGGTAACAAATGCTATGAGAGAAATAAAGCAAGGTAGGCAGTTGGGGGTTGCATTCTTAAACAGGGTGGTCAGGGAAGGCCTCTATAAGCGTGCGCCATGTTGGAAATCTGGGGGAAGAGTGTTCCACGACAGGGAACCACAAGAGCAAAGCCTCGAGCCAGAGTGCCCCAGCCAGGCAGCCAGCGTGGCAGAGCCTAATCTTAAACTGTGGGTTCTGAAACCAGGCACGTATCCCTGTCAGATCCCATTTTATTTCGTCATAGTGTTTATCACTATATGAACTTATCTTGTTCTGTACTTTGTTTTTCTCTCCACTAGAATGTTAGATCCATTAGAGAGAGAACCTTGTTTTTCTTATTCGCTCTGTACCACTGTATCCCAGCATCTGGAACAGTGATCCAGTAGTATGTGCTCAATAAACACGTGTGACTGATGGGCAATATAAGAGTGAATGGGCAAAATGATGGTTTAGCTTAAGAATAGGTCCAGAGGTCCTGATCCCTTGCTGTCCTGTGCACTGCTGGCCTGAGGGAAGGACAGGAGCCGGTGATGTCACACACTGACTGGTCAGATCTCCCACTGCAGCTGTAGCCTCTCAGGACTATGGGACATTTCAAAGAAAGCGAAGGGAGAGGATAGTGCTATTACTAGAATGGCAAACATCTGCGGAAGAGGCGATGGTGGGGGGACGCAGAAGAGGAGGATAAAAGGGGGGAACTCTTCTGCTTTTCAAATCATTCTACACAACAGAGATTAGGTCCCATCCTCTCTTTCCCATCCCATCCTCTCCCCTTGTGAACCTTCCTGCACATGTGTGTGTGGAGGGTGGGAGAATTGCTGCTGGGCATTCTTTGTTCTTTGGTCAGCAGCCCTCTTTTGTCAGAAAAGGAATTCAAAGGTGCAAGGGTTAAAACGCCCTTGCAATTTAAGACCCCTCCCTGGGTTCCCCAGTGGGCTTCTCACCTTGTTGGAATTAATCTCTTAATGTGTAGGTACAACCCACCTACTGATTCTATTTTATTTTTTCAATCTGGAAATACACAGTAACAGGCCTGATTTAAAGGGATTGCATTGACCTCCTTAGATGGTTGACGATCTGGCAGAACACAGTGTAATCCGGAGCCATATTTTTTTATAATTTTTAGCAGACAGGCCTATTCAGGTGCCAAGAACAAAAGATAAAAGAAAACAACTGGGTGGAGATCAAATAAAATGATAATTCTGGACGTTAGAAAATCAGAGTTGAATATATGCTACAGGGCACAGCACTCCTGTCAAACATGTTTCAAGAACAGCAGGTTTCTTGAGTACCTCACCACATGTGGTCTTGGCAAACCTGCGCAGTTGCTTCCCTGCCTTGTGAGAATGTGTGTATTTATTCAGCTTTAAATACCACGAGACTGTCAAGTATTAAAAAGTAAAAATATGACTTGTGTCATGGAGATAGGATTCATGAACCAGATAAGACTTGCGTGCCAGAGAACAAACGCAGGAAGCATCACGTAAGGAGCTTGGAAGCTTAAAAACCTAAAGCGCTTTTTGTGTTATTCCCCAAAGCCAAGAAAACAAAATAAAAATGACACCAAATTATTCCAACATCTCCCCTCTGCCAGTGAATTCTAAATCTTTCTAGGGAACAGTCCACGTGTTTAGACAAAAGAACACCAGTCGCTTGGCTGTGACACAGGTAAAGGTTCTTGAGAGATTTGGCCCTTTGCCTCCGAGAAAAGCCTGACGCATTGAGTCTACAGACACATCCAACGTGGACGGGATTCCCTTCCAGGAACAAATGTCAGTGTAATCCGGCAAATGCATAGGTAAGCACCCTGTCGGCACAGATAAAAACCAAAGCAAACACACAGCTTAAAAGTTTCTCTCCCAACCAAACAAACAGAAAGTTGGTTCTACCAGCCAGCCCAGCACGGACTAGAAAACTGACATCAAATATTCAATTGCAGCAGAGTGTGTATCACACAAACGACAACTCTAACTAATCTAAATTCACATAACAATAAAAAATATCTACTTTAGAAGAATTGTCATCTTTTCAGCTTTATCTCATCATCGTAAGTTTTAAGAACAAACTTAAAACTACTAGCAAAATAAATCACATGACATCAGTCAGTAAACGAGACTCTAAAGGCGATGTAGAGAAAGGCTGAGTTCATTGTCTGATTCTTCTCTGGGTCTTTGTTTCTGTTTGTTCAGCTTCCAGGCTGCGTTTGAGTCCTTTGTCAACAGGACTCAGCTAACGTCTTAGAAACTGAACACTGGGTAAGAAGAGATATGGGGACGTATGCAAAATGTTGAGATAGCTTCCAAAACACATGACTTAAATGATAAAAAATATTTTAAAAAATGGTTTGAAATCCGGAACTGTATTCTAAGACCTATGTCTAAATATCAATGTCAGACAACTTTTTAAAAGACCAGGCTTTCACAAATTGCCTTGAAAAAAATGTTTGTTACGTATGCATGTTGGAACCAAAACATCTGTTATTTTTAATACCATCTTCTTCATTCATACAAGCAAAATAATAATGTCTATATTGTTGCTGCTGTATAGAAAAAAATGCCTTTACACTAAGATTCTCAGCAAAAGGGGCTGGTCCTGTGTACAGCTCTGGTCTCCCTTGCCTGTAATACATACGATTCATCCTCTATATTTACTGAGAACTAATACTATGTGCAGGGAAATGAGCTAAGGGCTTTGGTGGTGCATATAGAGATGGCTCAGATATGTACCATTTTGCATGGGATGTCTAGGATAAGGAGCACACAGGACTAGGATTTGGGAGACTGAGTTACAGCCCTAGCTCTGCCACCAACTATGTGACTCTCGGTAGATCACTTAAACCCTGGAAGCCTCACTTTCCTCACCTATAAAACGAGGGAGAAACTAGATCAGTAGCTGTTAACCTGGGGTCTCTGACCCCCACGGTGTTCAAGGATAATATGCAGGGTTCATAAACTTGTATGGAGAAACCATCGCTTTTTATTTCCACTAATTTCTAACTGACAATAGGCATTTCTTTCAATTATAGAAGTAGGTAACAAACCACAGTAACGTTAGCAACGTGTTAGCTGTCCTTTGTCACTAATGCAAATCACAGATACCTTCATATTATATGGCAGTTATTGTTGATATCTCAAAATATTGTCAAGGCTCATTATTACTTTGAAATTATGGTAGTTATTAGATTTTGCCAGTAGAGGTTTTTCTTAACTAATGTCTTGGTAAAAACTTACATATTATAAATTGGTTTTTAAAACTATATTGAAAACTCCACCTCACATCTATTAGGAGAGCTACTACCAAAAAAATAGATGATAACAGGTATTGATGAGGATGTGGAAAAAATGGAACTCTGGTAAACTGTTGGTAGGAATATAAAATGGTATACTGCTATGGAAAACAGTATGATAGGTCTTCAAAAAATTAAAATAAGAATTAACGTATGACCCAGCAATTCCACCCCTGGGTATATACCCAAAAGAATTGTAAACAAGGACTTGAACACATGTTCATAGCAGCATTTTTCACAATAGCCGAAAGGCGGAAACAACCCAAATGTCTGTCAACAGAAAAACAGATAAACAAAACGTGGTACACACATAAAATGGAATACTATTCAGCCTTAAAAAGGAAGGAAATTCTGACACATGCTACAGCATGGATGAACCTTGAATACATCATACTAAATGTAATAAGCCAGTCGCAAAAGGGCAAGTACTGTGATTCCACTTGTGTGGTATTTAGAAGAGTCAAATTCATAGAGACACAAAGTAGAATGGTGCTTGCCAGGGGCTGGGAAATCCAGCTATGTGTAGGAACATTTAAACCTTCATCTATAAATTCATCTCTTTCTTCCTCGTAACAGTTTTAAACTGGATTCAGAAATATTGAAAATGTTCTTTAAATCCCAAGAAAGAACGATAATATTTAAGTGCTTGTTACCTTTTTCTTCAAAATGCTCACTGTGGGAGTCTGGTCAAAGACTCTATGAGTGATTTTAATTGGTGTTAATAACTGATCAAATCAGATTTTTTTCAACATTTACCAAGAGACTATAGCAGGTAAGACTAAGGACTTTCACGTTGTTGCGCGGCAGGAAAGAAGTAGAAAGACCTCCCTCCACTTTTTTTTTTTAAATGTCTTCATTTAAATTCAAACAGGAAGAGGAAGTTATTCCAAACTTTTAAGGCGGTTTGTCTGCTTGAGACACTCCTGGACAGAACTGATCATGCGGACCCAGCCTCTCCTGCCGGCCCCAGCTGGTCCTGCCGTAAGAGGCATGGGGCGTTTAGGCAAAAAGTAGAAAGGATTTTCTTCCTCAAGTAGAAATAAAGTCTTTTTTGTCAATTCTGTTTCCCCTACCTGATCGCCAAAATTTTATCCCAATTACCTAAGCTGTAAATAAGTCATTTTGAGCTGTAAAAAATGTTTATATAAACTGTTCATTTTTATAGGCTGTATGTCATATCCCTTATCTCGATGGGCCTCAGTCAGAGTGATTTTGTCCCCCAGGGGATGTTTGACCTTTCTGGTTGTCTCAACTGGATGGGAGGTGAGGGGTGGGGGTGTGGGAGTACCACTGGCACCTAACAGATAAAGGCCTGGGCCAGGGATGCTGCCACACATCTGCCATGCATAGGACAGCCCTTATAATAAGAGGTTATCCAACCCAAAGCGTCAGTCATGAGAAACCCTGCTTTATCTGATTTTGTTAAAAAGAAAACGATTCTCAGATGTCTCACAGGAGCCATTATGGATGAGAGAAGGAGAACATAAACTCACGTGGAGTACTTTAGGCTTTACTTATTATTACCTGTAATGCTCACCACAACTATGCGTTTTAGGTATTTTCTCCATTTGCACAAGAAAAGAAACAGGCTCCACGAACTCGAGTCACTTGTCTGGGTTGTAAAGTAACAGAAATAGATTGAACCTGGGCCAGTCTGACCCTATAGCCTACACACTGTCCATTATCTTTCTTGTTAGTAGTGAGAATTCAGCGAGGGTCCAACGGAATGAACCTCTGAAACAGGAGCCCTAGTCTTCATTAAGTCCTACCATGCTATGGATAGAGACCTAGGGTCTTATACAACACTCACTAGCCTTACCTTCGTTACCAAGTGGCACACAAAAGAAGTATTAGATTGTTCTAGCGGAGCAGAAATGAATTGAGAAAAAAATGGATCTGTAAAAAACTACTAAATAATAGCAGAGTATATTGTAGCACAGCATGTTGACACTGAAATAATAGCATGGTATATTGGTAAGTGAATTATTTGGCATCGACAGTGGATGCTGTGGGAGTTGAGAAAAGGACCCTTTGGTGTGTGCTGGAGCAGACAGAAAGGTTCCATGGAGGAAGTGAGAACTGAGCTTTCAGGGAACATAGGATTTGAAGGCAGAGTTAAATTTAGGAGGGTAAGGCAATACATTATTTTGATGAGTATAGGATTCTCTGGAATAAGATTCCTTGAGTTTAAATCCTATGTCTAGCACTTAACAAGCCATGTGACCTAGGGCATCACACTGAACCCTTTTGTGTCTGTTTTTTCATCTGTAGAATGCAGATAATAGTACATTTTCCATAGTGCTGTTATGAAAATTAAATAAGATAATGCATATAAAGTTTTAGCATAATGCTTGCCCTATAGTAAATGCTCATTGAGTGCTAGCTAAACATAATTTTAAATAAAGACAGGTGTGTGTGTGTGTGTGTGTGTGTGTGTGTGTGTGTGATATCAGTCAAGGTTCTTATTTGAAAGCAACAGAAATTTAGTTAATTTAAGGAAGAAATCATTTTATTGGAAGGCTACAAGGTAGCTCATGGGATCGACAGAAGGCAGCATAACCTGGATCAAGAAACCAGGCAGGAACCAAGGCCAGCTGGGTCAAAGAAACTGCAGCTAAAATCACGCGGTGACAAGCAGGGTCCTGCCTCCCACCGAGAGGCACACAGTGGGGAAGCCCCCCAAGGAGGAAGGGATTAAGACACTGGGTAGCTCCCAGATTAGCAAATGTCTACTAAGGTGCATGTTATGTTTTGAAGGAGTAGGAATGGATTCTAGGGGTCTGAAGGTCCCCCTTCAGTCTGACGGTAAGGGATGGCAGGAGGAAAGCCTCAAATAATGAATCGGACTCACCATCAAATTGGTAGTAACTGAACAACACATAAGTGTACATATAAGAATAACATCTATTGGATGTCGGGGAGGGAGGGAGGGGGAAGGGGGAGGGGCGAGGGGGAGGAGGGGACGGATATATGCATACACAAAGGGTGCAACGCGCACCATCAGAGAGACGGACACACTTGAAACTGGGACTTGGGGGGAAGGGGGGGGCAAGGGCAACATACGTAACCTAAACATCTGTACCCCTATAATAACAAACAATAAAAAAGTAATAATAATGAATCGGCACTGCGCCTGGGGGTGCAGATGGGGCCTCCAACAGCGCCATATGAGCAAGGAAAACCTAGCGGCGGCAGCGGGAGGCGGCGCTTCAGAACCTTCCCACTGAGGCTGCTTAACTGGCCGGCAGTGCAGAAGGAACCTGTGAGGGACCCGCCACAAACTCAAAATTTCCTTGAAGTGTTCTCTTTGGTCTTTCAAATTCTTGTGAATTTAATATTCTTATTCATAATGTACGTTTGTTTTGATATACAATATAAGTTAAAAAGTAGTTACATTCTTTACTATTTTCCCCTCAAATCTTCCAGTAAAATGGATGTCACAGGAAAATAAGCTTTGATCCATGTGACTTTGCATATCCTCACCCGAATTGGCCTGTATCTTCCAGGGGCGTATGCAAGCTGTCAAGCATCCATTCAACAAACGAAGCGCCTACTCTCCGCCAGGTGCTTGGTGTATGGAGGTGAGTAGTAACCGACGGGGTCCCTGCCCTCACAGAGCGCCAGTCAGGACTGCACCCCCCGCTAAGGAGGGTCCATCCTACAACGCTGTGAACAAACGTGATTGAAGAAGTGTGGTTGGGGCAGGTCCCCGAGTCCACCTCAGCTCAAAACAAAACACTGGGCTTTGTAAAAAGAGTTTACACCAAGCAGGAGAGGCAGACAGGAATAACAGCAAATCGACTCAGTTAAGTGGGCGGAACACGTGCAAAGGCACACAGTACGTGTGAGGCAGCGCCCCGGGTATGCACGAGGAAGAGACGCAGCACAAAGCAGGCAGGAGTGAATTCTGCAGGGGAGGACGCGCTTGCCTGGAGAGGGATTTGGAAGGTGACTAGGAGCTGACGAGGCAGACAAGCCGGGCGGGGCGTTCCCGGCAGAGAAAGACACAGTGTTTTGAAAGGGCAAGGCGTGTGGGGGGGTCTTGAGCGCAAGAAGACCGTGAAGAGAAGGAGGCTGCAGGGGTGAGCAGGGCTGGATCTCGGCCGGCTCTGCTGCCTGTCACGGGGGTGCTGGGACTTTCACACGAAAGCGGCGGGGGAATCGCTGAAAGAGTTTTTGACAGGGGCATGAAAGGAGCAAATTTGTTTTCAAGAAACATAAGACAGAAAGCAGTGGGTAGGTCTAAAGGAGGCGAAACCAGTAGCCGGGAAACAATTTGGAGACTACTGAGACAGTCTCGGTGAGAGATCCTGAGAGCCCGCAGTGGGGAAACTGCTGCAGGGACAGAGAGAAGGGACAAATCCAGTAGTGGGGAAGATGATGATGATTGTAGCAATAAAAAATCAGCTAAGATTAATAAAGCTATTACTACGTGCTAGGCAATGTTCTAAGGACGTTAATGAATCATTTTGTTTTATTAACTCACTCAATAAGTAAGTGAATAAGTCAGACACTGATCAAGGCCATGGGATACGGCAGTAAGTAGAACTAACAAAAATCCTTCCCATTGTGGAGCTTATATTCTCCCGGGGAGACAGACAATAAAACAGATAAATAACATTAAGTGGTATGTTAGTTAACACTAAGTGCAAGGAGAAAAAATAATGCACGAAAGGGGAAATAAAGTGTTAGGGAGGGGTGTAAAATTTTTAGATAGCAGAGCCAAGCAAAGCCTCAGGAAAAGGTGACATTGAAATAGACCTAAAGGAAATGAAGGAACTAGCTATGAAGATACCTGGGCGGAGGGCAGTCCCTGCAGAGGAACAGCACGTGCAAAGGCCCAAAGGTAGGAGCTAAGTTCCTGGAACAGCGGGAAGGCCAGTTTAGCCAGACTTCAGAAAATTAGGGGAGGAGAAGATGAAGGTAAGGCAAAGAGGTAATGGAGTCCCAATCTTGTTGGACCTTAAAGGTCATAATAAGGACTTTGGCTTTTATTCCAAGTGAGCTGGGAGCCACTAGAGCAGGAGAGTGACATGATGTGACTTAAATTTTAACAAGATCACGCTGGCTGATTTTTGAGGTCAACTGCAGGAACAAGGGCAGAATTGAAAAACAATTCTGAACAAGACAGAACAAGACTAAGAACAAGACAGTTGTGATGAACAAGACAGTTATGATGGAGGGGGGGAGAAATGATCAGTTTCTGGTTATAACTTGAAGATGGAGTCAATGACATTTGCCGATGGGTCAGATATAATGCATAGGGGTGGGGGCAGAAACAAGGCTAAGTGTAAGGTTTTTGGCTGAGTAGCTAGACAAATGGAATTGCCCTTAATTGAGATGGGAAGACTGTAGGAAAAGCAAGTAGAAAGGAAGATATCAAGAGTTCAATTTAGGACCTGTTAGATGTGAGACTCCAGCTACCAATTGGATACATTGGCCTGGACTTCAGGGAGTGGTCTGTATTGGAGATAAAAATGTAGGAACGGTTAACACATAGGTGATGTTTAAAGTTACTAGACTAGATGAGATCAACTAGGGAGGCAGTAAATAGAAAACGAAGGGATCTGAGGACTAAGCCCCCTGGGCATTCCATTTAGAGGTGGAGGAGTTGAGGAAGAAGAAACTATTTTGGGAGACGAAAATGGAGCAGCCCAAAGGCAGGCAGAAGACCAGGCGAGTGTGCTGTTGCGGAAGCCAAGCAAAGACAGTATTTGAAGGAGGAGAGCATGATCAAGCAACTGTGTAAAATGCTGCTGACAGGTCAACCTAGGTGGGGACTGGGAAAGAATCCCTGGGTCTGGCATTCCAGAGGCCACGGGTACCCGGGGACGAAGAGTTGCAGATGGAGACTCAGAAAATAGTGGGAGGAAAGGCACTAGTGTCTGTGAGCACAGACAATTCTTTTAAGGAGTTTTGCTCTAGAGGGAATGAGGGGAATACAGCAGTAGCCAGATGGGGAGCTGGGGCCTAAAGAGTTGTTGTTTTTTTTTTAAGATAGGAGAAACAGCAGCATGTTTGTAGGTTGATGGTTATAACCTTGTAGAGAAGGGAAAACTACGAAGAAAGGAGGGAGAATTTCCTGTGGTGAGTTGAGAGAGGAGCTAAGTTCATCTATAGAAACAGTAGAGAAGAAAGAACACAGGCACAGATGCCTTACATCTAAATTAAACATTAAATAAAATTTAAAATTCAGTTCCTCACATACTAGCTGTATTTCCAGTGCTCGGTAACCCCATGTGACATGGGACTAAGACCGCCCTATTGGACAGAATGGATATAAAACTCTTCCACCATTGCAGAAGGTTCTTTTGGGCAGCGCTGGCCCAGGCTATGGCCATGGGAATAGGTCGCCGAAGTCAGATGGAGGACGAGATCATTAGAGGAGAGGCCAGCGTGGTAGAAAGATCACGTGTGCATAACTGGAAATTGCTAAGACTCGAGACGGGGTAATATTGAAGAGAGTGAGAGTGAGAGTGATTCTGGTATTAAAATCATTAAATAGTGATTTTTAAATGACTGGAGGCTAAGTGACACGGTTGGATGATAAGACGCTCAAAGCAGGGTGTTCATGGAGAAGGCAGGTGGGGGTCATGACGGGAGCAGGAGGAGCCCTCCCCTACCTCCAGGCCCTGGGGGGTGAGAGGCCAGCCCAGCCACCACCACCACCCAGAAGGCTGCAGGGGAAGTAGAGTGTCCAGGGACAGAGTCAAGTTTCAGGTAGGTGGCAGTGAAGGGAACACCCAGAAGAGAGCTGAATGAAAGGAGGGTTCTGTTAATGATTGACCCAAGGTCCAGGGAGCAGGTGAAAGGGTTTCAGGAGATGGGGAGGATGGCAGATGAGGTCGGAAAAGGGCATTGCTGAGTCTGATAGGGATTAGATTCCTAGGGATGAGAGATGACCTGGGAGTCCAAGTTTCTTGTGTGGATGCACATCAGCGAGATAAGGGAAGTGGCAGGATTAGTCCTGATGGTCACCGGGCACATAGGGACCAATCAAGGGGTCTTGACAGGAGCTGGAGAGGTCCTGGGGATCTCTCTTGATGGCTGCAGAGGGAGATGTGGAGTCCAGAGAGGTGGTCACTGCCTAATGGTGCCACATTTAATCCCCACAACTCTATACAGTGAGTACTATTGTTACTCCAATTTTGCAGAAGACGATGTATTCGAAAAGCAATTAGGAAGTAAAATCAACAGCACTTGGTGAATGAAGACCTTGAAATTGCCGGGTGACTCTTAATCACCAATAAGGAGGGCGAGAAGGGGAGTCTACTTGGGTGTAGAAGTGGAGGGGAGGAAGGGACTGGGAATGGATTCTGATTTAACATGTTTTGAGTTGAAGGCGCAGGCAGGGGGGATTGCCACCTGGAAATGGACTGAAGAGGGTCAGAGTAGAAGATGGAAGTAGGCCTGTCAGAGCTGGAGAAGTTGATTTAGAAGTCAGCCGTCCAAGCCAGAGCAGATTTTTCACCCCCAGATCTTCCCAGGTAGAGGTCTTCCCACCTCAGGGAAAACGGAATTGTTTTCTAGCGGTGAGAAACAAGAAAAGATTAGAAGTGAATTTCAATTTAGAAACTTGATAAAATCCCAGCTGTTGCCCTCAAACTACCCGTATAATTATCTTTTCACTCTCAGAGTTCCGAAGGATTCTTTCTCAATTTCATTGCTGGTAAAAAGCTTATGCTTTT
Source organism: Indri indri (assembly GCA_004363605.1). Lineage (NCBI taxonomy): Eukaryota > Metazoa > Chordata > Mammalia > Primates > Indriidae > Indri > Indri indri. The sequence continues at coordinate 16,696 of RJWJ010002890.1, forward strand.
GAAATATTGCTTTAACAGTGACCCCTAGTGTTGCACAGAGATGTCTGCTAGGTAGTCGGAAAGTGAAAATTCCCTTCACCTGAAAGTCATTGCATGGATTCGTATTGCCAGAAGGTACCTTAATAAATTATTCATCCCATCCTTCTGCGTTTAGGGAGGATCACACTTGAACAATTCCAGGCCACTTCTCCTCGAGGAAGATGTAATGGACCTGGGGAGAGGTCGCAGAATGGCAACTCCAATAAACAAGGAGGGAAATGTACTTTCCTGTAAGAATAGATTGAAGAAAAGGAACGGGAGGAGGAGGAGCAAACTACAGACTGGAAAGTGACGCATATAAAACACAGAAATAATAGAACAAACGAATCTGTAAGTACTAGCCCGAAGAGGTGCCCTTTGAAACTATGAAGAGCCCACTTCGGCATAATACTGGCCACCATTTGTGAGCATTTGCTCCACGCCAAGCATGCTTACGACCACCTGTAAGGTAAGAACCCTTATTATCTCCATTTTGCAGGTAAGGAAACCACAGTACCTAGTCAATTACCTAGCCAAGGTGACACAGCTGAGACGGGCAAAATTAGGATTGGAACCCAGGCTTTTGGATTCCTAAGTCTGTGCTTCTAACCTCAATGCAACAGCCCTTTAATAAACAGCAATGCCAATTTACATATAGAATGCACATAAATTATTAAATCAGCAAAGGCTGAAAATATAAATTTGTTCAAGAAAAGTGTGGGTATGGACATGGCCGTTCAGGAGCATCTGGGATGTTTCCAGGCGAATCCCCTGACCTGACCCTGTGTGCTTATCCTCATGTCCTCATTATACATCACATCTATGGACCTTCGGAGAAGAAACCCATGTAGACTGAGCAGTGCCTTTCAGTTTTCAAAAATCCTCACTAGCAGAAAAATGTTTCATGTCTAACCAAATCCCTCCTGTTGATGCCCATTTTCTTTTATCCTGTCATCAGGGAAGATGGAAAACAGTGGACATGATTCTCACCTATTCTACGTGTGAACACCTTAAGTCTCCCTAGCCTTCTGGTCTATCCATCTTAAAGATACAGAGTCCTCTATCCTTTTGAATATCTCCATAGGTTTTTTAATTCATCTTGTAACTTTAATGAATCTTACAGGAGCGTTTCCAGTCCTAAAGAGAAGTTTGTACTTATGTAATTAATAAATCATAAAAATGTTTCCTGCCTAATAGTGACACAGTGTGTCTAATTTTCAGAGGACTTTCATATAGCGAGGCTCAACGAAGTGATTTTCCCAAGGACACATAAGGAAATAATGGAAAAAATAACAAGATTGTTAGGAAAAAAGGGTACAAGGTATGTGATGACTCAGAAAGTCAGAGGAATTTTTTAGAAGCCACGTAAGTGTTGAAGAAGAATCTTTTTTGCTTTTCTGTTTTTGTCTTTGGTAGCTTTCAGCATCTGGAAATATAAATGTCTAGCAAACTAAAGTAAAGCCTTCCTTTCTGGTCACCCTCAGGGCTTTCATTTTTGTAATTAGATCCCTGAGACTCTCTTTCACCTTATAGGACTTAGGTGTCTGTCAACTCAGTGCCACCTAACTATTATGGTGCCAGGCACTGTTCCAGCAACTCATGGAATCTTCACAACAATTCTCAGAGATGGGTGTTATTGTTACCTTTCATTTTATAGATGAGGAAACAGGCACAGACAGGTTAAATAATATTAATAATTGGCACAAGATCATATGGGAAGTTCTACTAATGCATCTAAATTATTTTTTTTTTATTTCAGCATATTATGGGGATACAGATGTTCAGGTTACGTATGGTGCCTTTGCGCCCCCCCCCCCCCGCATCTAAATTATTAAGTAAGTATTCATTATAGACAAAGATGCACTGTAATACGGTAAGGTGGGCAGGACAAATATGATTCCTTGAACCCACATGGAAATTGGGTCTCAGTGAGGGTAAGTTGTTCAGTGTTGGTCACACAGTGAGACAAGGCTGGTACCTGTTGGCATCCATCAGTATAACTGTACCAGTTCTTAAAATGTTTGGTGTTTCTGTACAAGTTGGCAATAGCTGCTGCCTCAAGCCCCCCAAGGGGCCCCTCCTCTGCTAGCCTACCGATCTTCCCATGGCTGGGCAAGGTGTGGGGTTCCTGCTTGGTGATGATTGCACTCAGCCCTGGCAGACTGCCTTTGGGAAATGGCATGGCGGACGGGAAGGCGGAGGGGTGCTGGGATGGGGCAGGGCCAGGGGCCAGAGGGCAGCTCAGGACAGGAGGCTTTAAGGGGTGTCTGCTGTGTAGTTGGCTTCACTTTTCCCCTCTGCCTTAACACCCAAAATAAGTGTCAGGTACAGGAGAGAAAGTATAACCACAGGACCTGCCCAAACTGGGCCTACTCTTTTGATAACAAAATGTCAAGTTATCTTTTAGGTCTAACAGAGCCAAACACTGCAAGTCATGTAGCCCACTCATGTGCCATGGAAAAAGCTTTGACCTCTAACAACACCTAGAACCAAGAAGACCAGGACGTGACTGGAACCTGAACACCAGAAATCTTTCAGAAGCGAGGAGTCTATTGGCCCAGAAGATCCAGAGCTAAAATCCACTTCAACATACTTGTCCATAAATGCCCAAATCTAAAGCCCTCCAATCAGACCCTGCGAAGCCAACATTCCTAAATCCTTTCCCTTGTCCCCTGAACCAATAAATTTGCCCCAAACCCCAAATCAGGGAGACAAACTTGAGCCTGCTCCTATCTCCTTGCCGACTGGTTTTGCAATAAAGTCTTTCTTTTCTCAAAAGCCGCTGCCACACAGTACTGGGTTCTGTGTGCGTAGGGAAGTGAGCCCATTTGTTCAATAACAAAAGTATCTCCCCCTTTGTTTACACATTAGCAGGAGAGTCTCTAGGTGTCTGAACACAGAAACAACCCTGTGTGCGGTGCAGTGGTTCCCCGGGGGAGACTTAGAGGAGAAAGGACCAGCATTTGGGGAGAACTAGAGGGCTAGAATTGAAGACTAAGGGGTTTTTCTCTTATTTGGTGTATCCATGATGATAAATATGCAAGAGACCTTCTGACACAGTGCCGATCTCTTACCTGGTACACAATAAATGTTCGTGTTCTTTCTGAACTGGTAAGGTTACCATGTGAGCTGTGGAAAAAAGAACAGTGGGAATCTTCTTAGGGGATTACTATGGCACCAGTGCAGATAGGCAGGGGCCAGGAGGGTTACCAAATAAGGGGACATTGTTTTGGTGAAAAAGAGAGTCTCTGAAATAGACAAGTAGTTATAAATATCAGTGGCAGATGCCTGGGCACTGATGTAAGAAGATGAATGGTAACAATATGACCATCTCGGAAAAGACCTGAGCATGACGGATTCTTCCAAATGTAAATCCACTGAATTGGTTCTGAGTGTACTCAGCATTCCATGGAAAGAGGGCAGCAGAAAGGAACCCACCCATCTGCACAAACACCTCCTGCTAGCTCCTAAAGGTACAAGGAAGGGGACAGACAGAAGCAAAAAACAGGATAAATGGTACCGGGTGAGATGTCAGGATGATGAGAGACGACCAACAGGCTAGCAAGGAGTTTGTGAAGCTAGAAATGTTACTTAGTCCACAGGCAGATTCCACAAAGAATCTCTTGTTTAGTTGTACAGCCTCATTCTTGCAAAGGACCTAGTGGAAAGAGAATTGAGTCATAAAAAACAAAAGATATTTGTATTAATTTCCTAGGGCTGTAATAATTTTGTGACTTAAAACAACAAACATTTATCCTCACAGAGTTTTGGAGGCCAGAAGTCCAAAATCAAGATGTCAGCAGGACCACGCTTCCACTGAAGGCTCCAGGGTAGGCCCCTTCTTTGCCTCTTCCTGCTGCTGGCGGCTCCTGGCATTCCTTGGCTTGCGGCAGCATCACTCCAATCTCCACCTCCGTCTTCGGTGGTCTTTCCTGTGTGTTATTTTATATCCTCTCCTCCTTTATAAGGACACTAGTCATCGGATTTAGAACCCACCCTAAATCTATGATGATTTCATCTTGAGATTCTTGATAAATTATAATTAATCACATCTGCAAAGAAAAATTACATCCCTATTTCCCAATAAGGTTCTGGGTAGACATAAATGTAGGGGGAACATTATTCAACCCATTATAATGTGTGGCCCATTGCAGAAAATGGACAAAAGGGGGAGATTATGCATTTATAAGATAGAAAATTGATTTTCTCTTTGTGATTGTTATTCTGACTACAGCCAACTATCTAATGGTTAGGGACGATCAAGAGCAAACTTGACCTTTACATCCTGTAGGACAGTGGCTTCCAAATGCTGAACAATGGAACAGGCACTGGTCCAGGGGGAAGTTTTCACAGGCCAGCTCATCTTTTCCCACAAGCCCTGCAGGCTCTGAGTTGAAGCCCTCAGCCTCAGTTGCCCAGCCTGGGCTAAGAGGACTCACTGAGTAGGATCTTGTTATAGGCACCAGGCTCCACCCTCACGCTCTTCAGGGCCGAGTAAGGAATAAGGACAGCATCAGAGTTGTGGGCAAACTTGCTTCAGTTCACACAGAATATTCCAAATTAAGGGAAATGCCATTAGGAGTGTTACTTCCATCCTAAACCTATGAGAAACTGAATTTAATAATGAATGATAAAGAAAACATGTGAGAATAAATTGAACATTTATGCTCCACTTTGGGTGTGATATTGTTAAAATAAAATTTCATATAACAACTCTTCTAAACTCAAAAATTATGTATATATTTATAAAAATATATTCATCTGTGTTTCTTTGTTGTCAGATTACCAACAGTCCTTCTTTATGCCGTTATTTCTTTTACGAAATAATAGCAAAAATCAATCCTTACCTTACAACGTATCAAGAAGGCAACTTCTTGTTGGTCCTGTGCTTTTTGAAAATTTTTACTGAATGTATTTTATATTTCAGTGATTTATTCTTCTATTGCTTTAGAGTACAGAATGATTATGGAAATAAATTTCAGCATATGAAAGTATTTCACCATAACAAAACCTGCCATTTAAAAATCAAGCTTAGAGGACATATTGGTTAAAATATTGTTTTGCTTTGAAATAACAGGGTTATCACTTAAAAGAAGATATACTATGAATTTCCTTTGCACAATAAACTCCTAAAGTGCATGTATAAGATGATTCCATTTTATATTTAAATCTAAAATTTCAAGAGTACAGAAGTTTCAAATCATATTACATCACCTTCTATTTTTTCCAGAGGCGGCTGTCAGTAGGCAAGATATCCCCACTGCAGCATTCTCCTCTCCTGTCCACCTGTCTTTCCACCAGGCACTTTGAGATCAGGCAGGTAAAAAGATGACCACACAGGTGGAAGCTGTGCCCAGGTGGGACATAGTCGCTCTGCCCAGAATGTTGGTTTTCCCTTCCCTGGGCCTTTACTCTGATCAACCACCATTTGACAAAAACTGGTCGCAACAGCAGGGTCGCTAGATAGATATTATTAATACAATCGCTTTCAAGTGTCAGAAGACTTCAGTCTTCCTTCAGATGGAAACTCTCAACCCTCTCATTTAAGGCAATTGAATACTTATTCTGTCCAAGGCACTCCAAGGGGAATGGCTTACAGTCTAATTGTGTTTTGTCTTCATTACCGTCTTGATGTTTCTTTTGTGCAATTGCTTCTGGGCTTCCCTCCCTGGATACTTAGGGAGAAAAGGCAAAAGTTTCAGATACTTTAATAGGAATTGTGTTGTCAGCTGCTTATGATGAGAAAAGCACTGAATTATGTTGTCTTTTAGTCTTTGTGAATACTTCAAGTTTTTAGAAACCAAGGTCTTATTCATCTTTGCATTTTAAATGTCGTTTGAATTACAACCAGAGGCCTTATTTGATAATACCCAGTGTAAAGTCATATTCTAAGAGATATGTATGTAATAAGGGTGCCTTGCTTTCCAGTTGACTCTTGTGAAGAAGTTAGCCATGTACTTACGTATGTGAGCACAGATATATACATATCGCTGGCTACTTCCAAATGAAATCTTTTATCCACCTCCATGTAGATACAAAATTTAATTTGATGCATCAAAACTGCTTGGGTCCTGCCTTCCAGAGGAGCTGGCATAGACACAAGGGTGGCATGAGTCTGGAAAAGATGAAAAACACCCGTTTCCTCTTGGTCCTTCATGTGCTTTTGCGATTCATACATAAAATATATCCTGTCCTTGGAAATGGCCCTTTATACCTCCTCCCCTCCTACCATCATGTCGGAGTCTGATATATCATAGTGTAAGCCAGCTATAAGCATCCTTTTGAACTGAACTGGCTGGTAAATTAACTTATGCTAAACGGCTGTCTGCCTGTGACTGTCAACTCTATCATCCTTGTCTGTCTCCTTTTCCCTTTCCCAGACATTTCATTTCATTGTGGATGACATTTCATTTTATTCTCAATGCCATTTCATCTCTTTGCAATGTATGAAATTTTTCAGTGAACAGAATACTCACTGACCCTTCTGAAACTGACAAGGATATTCATATGCCCCAAACAAGTTCAATAACACAACACTGCCAGGCTTCCCTTCTGGTCTCCGCTCCAGATGCTGAGTCCTTAAAATGGAACATCTGTCCCACCCCTACTCAAATCTCAAAACTGAACTTTAGCCTCATTACAGACACGCACTGTCAAGGATAATTGGTCACTTGAAAGTCCATAATGGGCTAGTGCGCAAAGCTATCCAGGAATCAGAAATCAACTGATGTTTTTGAGCACTTGCAGTGTGACCTTGGATGCTGGTCACAAGGTCACCTTAGGAGCCCATGTTCACTACACTAGAGCAGAGTATTATGATAACAAGAGCAGATACATACTCCTAGCAGAACAACTGTATGGGAGTCCTCTGTAAATATACTGGAGTTCCAAGTTCTTTCTATCTCTTCATTCCAGATATAGAATCTTTTTTCTAATCCCACTATTTATTGAGGTCCTACTAAGTGCAAGTGTATCTATTAAATGCTGAGGATACAGGGCTGAAAAAAAAAAATAGGTGCGACCTAGTTCCTCCCAAAGCTTATGGTCTGGTTGAGGAGTTAGACAAGAAAACTATTAAGAAAAGGGATAGAAAAACAGAGTGCTATGGGGGCACACAGAAGAAATCCCTTACCCAGGCTTGGGAATCACAAGGGCTTCCCAGAGGAAGTAATGTCTAAGTTGAGACCTGAGGGTGAATAGAATTTAGACAAGGAATAGTGAGGGGATGACATCAAATCTCTCCTGTGGATTAAATATTTGCTAACTCATTGTAGTGACTACACACACACACACACACACACACACACACACTATTCTAAATAACTATATTGATGTCTTAATATTTCATGCTCTTCTGAAACTTGAAATGTAGTTTCTGATTCTATAGCCCAGTCCTTACAGCTCAGGTTTGTCCACATCAACTCTGGTCATCATAAGTCGGCAGCTCCTAGGAGGAGAAATGCCCAACTAATCTGAATAGCAACAGTTACCGAGATGACAATAACATTTGTTATATTGTAGTTTCTAAAGCACTGGCATAGAATTTATTTCATTTGATTATTATAATTTGAGAGATTTTTATCATTCTTACAACAAAGAAATGGAGGCTCAGAGAAGTTAACAGATTTGGCCATAATCACACAACTTTTGAGACTCAAAATTAAGATCCAAAAGGGGTTAGGATTTGTAAAATGTTTTCAACAGTGCCTGTCACATAGTAAATGATATACGGGTATTGGTTAAATAAATAACCAAAATACGTTAATAAAATAGGCTTTCTGATTCCAAAACCAGAGCTTTTCTCCCGACCACAGTGGTTTCCCTTGCATCCTGTGTGGCAGTAGAGTTCTTAGGAGGTTCACTGGGGGTCACCTTGGAGACTAGAGGCAGAGCAACTGGGGTTCAATGCCCATCTACCACCCACCCCCCGCCTACCCCCATCCCCAGCTAGAGCAGCTCTCCTTTTTTCTGAGTAGTTCGTTTGCTGGAAGGCTTTGGGCCGGGTGGGGAGAGCAGCCTCACCAATGATATAGCACGCATATATTATATAAATACTATCTGGAGATGATGGTGATGTTATTGGGAAATTGTAACCTAAATATGAGAAGAAGAAGCAACAGCTTCCTAATTTCCAAATGCATTATGTCTCATGGGGGAGAATAGGTTATATTAGATGGGTCACAGGCAGAGGTAGCATTATGTCTTCTGAGGGAAAGACCTAGAACTTTTGAGTTTGAGAAAGTCATACTTATACCCGAACCCTCCCACTGTCTAGCTGTGTGAATCTCAGTTTTATCATTTGTAATAATGTAGCTAATGAACCCCTTTATAGGATTATCGTGAAGTAGCACTTTGTTTGTTTTACTGCTGTATCCCTGATGCCTAGACTAATACCTGGAACGTGGTAAGTGCTCATTACACATTTGTTGAATGAATGAGTGAAATGACAGTTATAAAACTGTCAAACCCAGGATCTGGCTCATTGAAGATGCTTGATTTTCTTCCTGGGCAGATGAATCAGCTGGATGGAGACAGAGAGTGTTTTTGGAGAGGGAGTGCGGTGAAATAGTAATAATAGCTAACACTTACTCTATGTACCAGATACTGTTTTACATGCTTCACACTATTAACTCCTTTAATCCTCAAGTCCTACAGTCTTCACCAACTTGCAAAAGTTTTCTAACCTGTGCCCTTAGGAAAGTTAGTTAACCTATTTCTGCTTCAGGTTGCACATTTATAAAATGGAAATACTAGTACTGACCTTATAGTCTTATTATGAGAATGAAACCAGTTACTCCGTAGATAATTCTTAGGACAATTCCTTGTACAGACTGAGCACTCAATATTCTTTCACTCTAATTAGGTTGTGAATCCCCCACTACTCCGTATTTTACTAATGTGATGTCTTTGTGATACTTTAAGAGTCCTGAGAAACATCGCTGTAGGAACTAAGAACATTTACTACAGACAGGATTTAAGCTGGACCTTAACAAAATTTCAGTGGGCAGAGAGGAGTGGGAAGGACATTCCAGGAGAAGGGAGATATGTAGCTAGGGATGGTGTCAGAATCATCCTCTAAAGTACTTGAATTCTGGCTGGACTATTTACTAGTTTCCTCATCTGTAAAATCAAGATTTCTGCCTTATAAGGTTATTGCTATTAGGATGTTAGATGAGATAATAAACATAAAATGCTTAGAACAGTACCAGGTACATTGTAAGCACCCAATATGGGTAGCTAATACTACTGTTACCACAGATAATGTGAAAACTAGCCAATCCACCCAAGAATTGAGCTAGCTCTGGCTCCCCAGAATGTGTCATTCATTCAGTGATTTTCCACCTTTGTAAGACCTTATAACATAAATCTGGTTTAAGTGGAGCCCTAAGCTTTCATGGTTTAGATTTGGGGGGTGGGATGGGGAGTGAGGATTGGTTTTAAGTATGCTACTTAGAATAACTTTTATACTTATATTCAAGTTGGTTGCTGGTAAAGTTACTATAAAACTGAACTATTGAAAAGTAAGCCAATAGCAAGTTCAGTGGAGAGGTGGTTTGCTCTTTCTTCAAACTCTTTCATGAGGACAGAAGCTTGCTCCTTTTAAGTCAACTTGCTGCTTCTGGGGCAAAGAACAAGAAGTAACATGAGCCACATTACTTTCCAGCCACTCCTTAAAATGCTTAATATAAACTGCTAGCTACCAAAATAATTTTCGTGACCTCAGTGCCCTTTTGGACTTTGCTATTTCCTACTTGATCCTTTCATCCAACCCCACCCCAGACATCTTAAAGCATGAGTTCAGACCTAACTTCTCCTTTCATAGCTATTGCAGGAATTGTTATTTTAATCATTTTTAGAAGTTTCTTTGTGAAGATTACATGCACACTTGGAATGGAAGGGCATTTTCTCATTGGAGTTTCATGCACTTAAGGCAAGAATTTTGCAGATTTGTCTATAACATACACAATCCCTACATGGATCAATGGACTCCTATTTTATATCTACCTTTCAAAATATTGTAAAAGTATGTCCTTTCTTCTTTATATACAACACAGAAAATATCAAATCAAAAACTTCAGAAATTCTTCCAAAGTGCCTTGTTCATTTCAGCCTCAGGTCATTTGCTCAGTTTTCCTTATCTGGATTTATTACCCTGCATTTCACCTGTCCAGGCCTGGGACCCTCTGCATGAAGCCTTCCCCACTACAGCAGCACACACCAAGTTCCTGCATAGAGCAGTTCATACCAAGCTCTTTTCTGCACTCTTGGAATCCTTTTGTCACACCGATTTGAAACTTAGCATATCACGGCTTGTATCATCCAGTGCATTGATTCCGTCTTCCCAACTAGATGCTAAAATCCAAGGTAGAGACCAGGTCTTAACTCCTCTGTATCCCCGCTTACTACCTAACACAATGCATTGACAGATAAGGCCCTCAGAATAACATTTTATGCTTATGTGACAGTCCTCTTCCCAGTTCTGAAATAACTTGTCTAATAATGATTGCATGATTGAATCACTATTTTCTTTGCTTTGGAAACAGAAAAGACGCATTCCTGGGAGGTCAGCTTGGGATCTGTAATCTTTGGTTCTTAAATGTATTTCTGATGCTTCACTAGATGATAATATCAGAGAGTGTCACAGTGAGCAAGCCCTTATTATGGAGATTCGGTGTGGTACTAATTTCAGACTCTGTGTTCAGCTTCTGGAGAGTACAAGGTCTCAGATAGTTCTATTTATTAATTGGATTTGGCAGGAGGAGTTAATTCCTTTTAAAAATACACAAATAAGCTATTAAAAATAGCATTCAAAGGAGAGAGTTTAAAAAACATACAAAAAAGACTAAATTGCTTAGTTCAAATATAAGCTTAGACAAATAATTCTATTAATATTTTGAAAAGTATTTGTTGACAACATTGAAGTGTTTAAAAAAGAGAGGCCAGATGTGAGATGTAAACTCACAATTTCCTTAGCAACTGGGTTTTTTTTTTTTTTAACATTTTGTACAGCTTTTTAATAATCAAGACTTTACAAATAGTGGAAAGATGAAGTTAGGTTTCTTAATAGTGAATCTCCCGAAATTTTAAGTAAATTTTATAGACAGTATTTTGTATTTATGGGTTCTGCATTATGGATTCAACCAACCTCAGACCAAAAATATTCGAGGTAAAAAAAATGGATTGTTGTGTCTGTACTGAGCACATACAGACGTCTGCTTGTAATTATTCTCTCGACAATACAGTATAACAGCTATTTACATAGCATTTACATTGTAGTAGGTTTGACAAGTAATCTAGAGATGATCTAAAGTATATAGCAGGATGAGTGAGGGTTATATGGAAATACTACACTATTTTATATAAGAGATTTGAGATTTGAGCATTTGGGCTCCCAGAACAAATTCCCTGCGGATACCAAGAGATGACTGTACATATCCCTTTTCTGGAGAAAATCTAAAGCTTTCTTTATATCCCCGAAGGGGGCTTTTAATCAAATTTATTATAAAAGCACAGTGTTCTTCCTGCCCAGTAACTAGTTTAAAAGGAGAGAAGAGATACTTCCAAATTACCTTTATTCCAAATATGTCTCAAGTTTCAATGCATTTTTTTACTTATTTTAAACAAAACAAAACGAAACATCCTCTACCTTTAACAGCCTCAAAGTTAAAAAGAAAAAAAACACACACAGGTAGTTTTCAAAGGCTAACCTTATATAATGATCCCTTGGGCCTACAGAACTTGACAAGGATTTCTAGAGTTGCTCTTGAGAGCTTTGAACATCTGGAGTCCTCATAGCAGTCGGGCTGCTAAGTCATTAAAGTGTAAGCTTTTTGGTTTGCCTGATTAAAAGCGTAGTATCATCTCCCTTAGGTACCACAAAACCCACTAGAAGCACTTAAGTGATTCCCACAGTGAAATTGTTCTCTGGGCAGTTAATTACATACTATGCCTTTGACTTGAACTTTTCAAATCGCTCAACACAGTGTGTCTATTACACATATTATCGAAAGAAAAAAAAAGTTGCTTGAGCTTGTGGTAAAAGCTCTTACAGAAAATACAAATTAACAGAACTATCTTCTAGCCAAGGACATTATGTGGAATAAAGTCAGTTTTTAAGAAGTCTGGTTTCTTGTTTATTAAACAAGGTTGAGGTGGAGCAGGGCGAGAAGAAAAACCGGCTTTCAGTGAAAGTAATTTTAAAGACTCGTTCCTGTTTAATGTGCTCACCATAAAGCAGTGAATGACACTCCAGCTGAGAGCACTCTAATGATAACAGAATTTGGACAAGGCAGTGAATAGTTCTGCAAATGTGTTTTTTAAAATCTTTTATGCTAGGGATAGCAGCAGAATATGATTAAAATACCGAAGAAAATGTCCAAAATAAAAAGATTAGGGCCGGGCGCGGTGGCTCACGCCTGTAATCCCAGCACTCTGGGAGGCCGAGGCGGGCGGATTGTTTGAGCTCAGGAGTTCGAGACCAGCCTGAGCAAGAGCGAGACCCCGTCTCTACTATAAATAGAAAGAAATTAATGGGACAACTAAAAATATATAGAAAAAATTAGCCAGGCATGGTGGCGCATGCCTGTAGTCCCAGCTACTCGGGAGGCTGAGACAGTAGGATTACTTGAGACCAGGAGTTTGAGGTTGCTGTGAGCTAGGCTGACGCCACGGCACTCACTCTAGCCCGGGCAAAAGAGTGAGACTCTGTCTCAAAAAAAAAAAAAAAAGATTAGAGAAAGAACCTTATCTTTTGTGTTTCGCATGTCCTAAAATATAAATACTTTAATTTTACTCTTCCTTCTTGACACCTGATCCCCAGCCTGTCATATAGAACAATGCATCTTGTTATAATACTATACTGGATAAGAAAAAAAGGAAATAATTTATTAAAGAATCATTTATTCCCAAATAAAATGTGTTTTGCCTTTTATCATTTTTTTCCTCCTCAAATATTTTCAAATCTTCCTTCATGAGGCTCAAACCTTAAAATACATAGTTTTCAGGTGGATTATTATTTACTTCTTTTCCAATAACACTGAAGATGTTTTAGCCCCCAAGGAGGATATTAATTCCCACTGAGGCCATTTGAGAGCATTGGCCTAACAATTCAAGCTGCTCCATGAAAAACCACATTTCAAAACAGAGAATCAGGAGAACCTCTGATTATTATTCTGCCTGTGCTTCCTTATCACACACTATTATCTATACATATTTATAGAGAATGGTAGAAAGGGAATCAAGAACATTAATATGAGATGCTTAAAATTTATTCCATTGTTTTTGTAAAGATGTATGGTTTTTATGGTATGACCTTATGTATTTGTACCATATATACCCTCTTTCCTACCAGGTTATAATTTATATTATTAATATTACCATAAAGGAAATGGTTGCACCACTGTAGGTGTGTGTATGAAGTGGGGACAGTTACAGGGCCCTTAAATGGGCTCAGTTCAGATTCTATTCCACATTTAGGTATGGGGAGGTTTCCTTTCTTCACCCCCACCATCTCATGAGGTCTCCAAGGCCCTACCTACCCTTCTTTGGGCAGTTAAAAGGGAGGTGGTAACACATGGAGGAGCGGACAAAATCTGCCAAGGTCCGAATCATTTCTGCAAGGTGGTCACCAAGCCAAGTACTGGCTGCTGTCAAAGGAAGTTCTGCCTGGAGTTGCTGAGGGAAGGATGGAGTATTGATGCAAGCCCCTAGGCCCAGGCAGTGGACATTGCTCATTCCAGTGGCGGCTGGGCTATCTGCAGAGCCAACTGGGCTTCCACAGCTACTTAAGCTTCAAATAATGCTCTTCTCAGTGACCTTGGCTATAGTCTTCCTCATTATTGGGTGGTCCCATTGATCTCTCTGCTCTCAGTGCCTTTCTCCATCCAGCTCTTTTCTCCCCACACCTGGAGGGAATCTTCTTTAATGTTGGAAGGAAACTCCACTTTCCTCAAACTCTATTTTCTCTTCAACATTTTTGGCTACATTCCAAGTCCTAGTATTCTGCTTAAGGTCCAGGCTTTCGAAAACAAAGATGGGAAGACTTCCTACCTCCTGTATTTTTTCCTATAAATTTGTAAGATAGCTAATATTACCCAGCCTTCCTGCAAAGCCTGCACTCCACCTACCTCACCAGATTTTGCCTTACCCCAGAGGCTTTCTTTCAGTTCCTTAACTGATTCAGGCCTCTCCCTCCCAGAGCCTTTGTCCAGATAGTCTCTCCCTCCCCTAGTCTCCCTTGCCTAGTGAACTCCTGTTTATCATTCAAATCTCCAGTTTTTCCTAGACCTTGAGACTAGGTCAAATTCCCATATTATACAATTTTATAGAAGTAGGTGCCACTCCTTCAGAGTATTTATTGCAGTTGAATATTATATTTGCTTGTGTCGTTATTGAGTAATGTTTGCTTCCCCCTACTAAACTGACAATTCCATGAAGACAGGGATTTTTTTTTCACTCTTACCAGTAAATCCTCAGTGCCTAGCATAATGAGCATGATAGGCCTTGCTGAATAAAGTCATTTTTTTTTCCTCACTATAATCCAGAATCACTAGGATTGAATCAATTCTGTTTGTGAAAAACCTCCTCAGTAACTAAATAAATTAGGTAAGATAAATCTGGATTTCCTAAAGATTTAGTATGATTTCTCTAACAGAATAATTAAATCTGGAAGACAATGATCAAATATGGAAAAAAGGCTCAAAGTTGAAACTCCACAGCCTAAGTACAAGTAGATGTTGTAAAAAATTGTTAGCCTTGTAGCAGAATTAAATTGCACATAGAACAGTTTGGGAATGAAGAAATATACTTCTTAAAACAAATTAAGCTTTACTTACTCCCAAGTCCCCGTTTCCATTCAGTAGCAGAAAAACAACAAACTTAATTTTTCAACTTAAATATAACTAAGTGTCTTTGGGTTTAAACCTTAATTTCTTCTTGGTAATTATTCAGACATGGTAGCATTTAAACTCTTCTCCAGCGTTACCTCAGGGTGCAGGTGCAGCACTTGTTATACACAGGAAAGGCATAACAAAACAGGAAACCAGTCAATATACGGTGTGGGGAAACAACTCTCTGCAAAGCACTCCAAGAGTTGAAAGATGGATGCAATTCTGGATCTTTTTTGGGAATGGTTCCTCATTTGGGCAGGTAGTGACATGAAAACGGCTCTTATCTCTGTGCTGAGTTACTGGTTTCCTAATATAGAAAATAAGGTGTGGTACCAGCTAACAACACAGGCAGTAACCACCCATTAACAGCTAGGAGAGTTTGGTGGTTTACAAAGAGGAAGTTAGGAGAAAACAAAACAATAGTCTTGTCTTTATTTCTAATCAGGAAACAAGACTACCTATATCTTTTCATTTAATTCTTCAATTAAGCAAATATTTAATCAAATCAACAATCTACAATATATCTAATTGGCACTCCTGGAGATATATAAAGGGATTATATAACAGTCCCAACTTTAAAAATACCCACTATGTTATTGAGATCTGAAAACTAAGAAAAAATAAGTAAAAGTGGAGTAAATTAGGCCCTTATTCTTTTGATTTTTCTTCTTGACACAATGGCTAAAAGTTGTCTGATCAAGGAAGCAGACTCCTTTGGACTTAAATTGGTTTAATGCATGAAGATGAACATGTAATTTACAGTACACTAAACCAGCAAGTCTAGTTTTTCACCAGTTCAATATTATGCTATAGTTCCTGTTTTACTTGGCAAGGAATTTTCTAGCCTTGTGGTGATGGTAAAATGTTCAACAAGGAGAATCACAGGAAGAGATTTTTAGTTCCAGAATTTGCAAGTCAAATTTAGAAACTATCTACTTCAGTTCAGGCCAGCAACATAGCATATACACCCAAGTAAAAGAAGTTAAAAAAAAAGTCTGAGCCTACACGTTTTGTTCAATATATAAACATGTATATTTAATCAATTCTCTATTAGAAACACAGTTTTCAATTTTTTGTTTTTGTTTTATGCTATTACAGAATCACAATTTTTTATCTGTGGTTCTGAAATACAAAAAACTCTTGAA
This sequence comes from Indri indri, assembly GCA_004363605.1. Taxonomy (NCBI): domain Eukaryota; kingdom Metazoa; phylum Chordata; class Mammalia; order Primates; family Indriidae; genus Indri; species Indri indri. The sequence goes on from RJWJ010002890.1 coordinate 32,747, forward strand.
AACTGTTTTGTAACCCAGTTGGTGATAAAAGCTAACCTGACATGAACTTATTTGTCACTAAAACCTATGAAGCGGCCGGGCGCGGTGGCTCACGCCTGTAATCCTAGCACTCTGGGAGGCTGAGGCAGGCAGATTGTTTGAGCTCAGCAGTTCGAGACCAGCCTGAGCAAGAGCGAGACTCCATCTCTACTAAAAATAGAAAGAAATTATCTGGAAAACTAAAAATATATACAGAAAAAATTAGTCGGGCATGGTGGCACATGCCTGTAGGCCCAGCTACTTGGGAGGCTGAGGCAGAAGGATTGCTTGAGCCCAGGAGTCTGAGGTTGCTGTGAGCTCGGCTGACGCCATGGCACTCTAGCCCAGGCAACAGAGCGAGACTCTGTCTCAAAAAAAATAAAACCTATGAAGCTATTAAGCTATTTGTAATCTTCACACATCTGACTTCATGTGAATATTTATGTTTCACTGCAAAATTATTAATGTTTGGTTGTGGGATGCTGTCCTAGTACTCCCTGAGGGTGTTATCTAATACTGAGTGTATTATAGAAATATTTATTATAGAAATTATATAAAAATATATTAAATCTGTTTTCAAATCTGAGAAATTCTGAATTTTGAAACACATATGCCCCCAGGGTTTTGAATATGGGTCTATGGAACTGTATACATTGGAACAAATGTCCTTAACATTTTTGTTTTGTCAGAATAAATTTATATCTTGACAAAATACGTATACATATTAATTCAGATTTTCTGGGTTTGAATCCTAGTTCTGTCATTTATTAGCTGCAGCTATACTTAAATTTTCTCATCAGTAAGATGGGGATAAGAGAGTTATTCTGAGGATTAAATGAGGTAACACGTGTAAAACACTTAGAACAATGTCTGGCAATTAGTATTTAATGTATGTCAGCTATAATCATAATAACAGAAGAGTGTACCGATTTATAACCGATTTATCTTTCTAACAGTGTACCCATTTCCCTATGCTCTTGTCTATGTTTGGTATTATCATTCTTATGTAATGTGACGGGCCAAAAAAAAAACCAAAACCCATTGTTTTACTTGCATTTCTTTGATTTCTAGTGATGCTGAAAATATTTTCATACTTTTATTAACCATTAGTATTTTTATGCTCAAGTTTTTATTGAGTGTCACACTTTAAAAAAGATCGACCCCATTACAAGATTATTAAAATATTTACATTTGCCTATATTTTTTCTAGTATTTCCAAGTTTGTTCATTTCTTTCTTCATTCTTTTCTTCCTTTTCAGAGTTTAATCCTTTTAGATTTCATTTTGGTGTCTGACTTAAAAAAAATCCTATATACTTAGCCAGTTGCCCCAATACCAGTTACTGAATAAACCATCTTTTTACCACTTATTAAAAACTCTATTTTTATCATATACTAAATTCTTGGTCTTTTTCTAGATATATTGTTCTTTTGATTGATCTATTAATTCTCTTGCCCACAGCATATTGTTTTGACTTCTGGTAGGTCAAATACTCCCTTAGTATTTTGATTTTTCAAAATTTTCTTATATATTGATACACATTTATTCTTCCAGATGAAAACTGGAATCATTTTGGAAAGTTTTCAACAAAACAGCATTGGGATTTTGATAGGAATTAACTTGAGGGAACTGACATATTGCAATATTGAGTCTCCCCATTTATTCAGGGACATAAAGTGTTCCCATTTCTTCAAGGTGTATCTCACAAACTTTAAAAGTCCTTGCTAATAGCTACAGCTTAAATACACATGCCCTTTCAGTTTTAAGCAAATAGGGAACTAAATTGATTAATACATGAATACCTTTATTGGTACTAAGTAGTTGTTACAGACTGAATGTTTGTGTTCCCCCAAAATTCATCCCCGATGTGATGATATCTGGAGATGAGGAGGTAATTAGGGTTAATTGGGATCGTCATGATGGGATTAGTGCCTTTATAGGAGACACTAGAGAGCTTGCCCCTTCTCCATGCTCACACAAAGAGGTCATGTGAGCGCACAGTAAGGTATAACGCCTGGTGCCCCAAAGATCCAGCCTACCACTGGACTCTGAATTTGCAGGCAGACTGCTTCTCCTAAAGTGTAAACCTCTTTGTGCCTGGCCCTACCCAGCTGGAGCCCCTACTAAACTAGCAATTGAAAATGGCTTCTCTTAACATCTAAGGTATTTGCTTGGAAAGTTCTCCTTCAACTCTCCCTTTCCTCTTTTCCTCCCACTTCCAATTAATCTGCTTTGTATACAGTGAAAGGGAGGTTTGAGATTTGATCTCAGGTCCAAATGAGAAGCCAGACAGGCAACATGAAACCCACAGGCCTTGATTTACTCATTGTCCTATTTTATCATGAACGAAACCTTTCACTAGTAGTTCAGTAGCCATTGGTAGTGAAACAATGTCCCAAAGTGAACGTAAGACTTGTTCTTAATGAAGTAGAAAAAAGCAAAAACAGTAGTAGTTATTGAAATAGTGGGAATTTATAAGGCAAGAACAATGAAAATAATGCTACATTTAATTGGAAAACCAACAAACTATATACATCACGTTGTTTTTTGAAAAGACAAGTGACATTTTAATTATAACTTTTTATTGATTGTGCATAGAGAAGATAAATCAGGAGCAAGATATGTAGCAGTGATTGTTTATGTCCTAGGAAAAGTTAATTTCTAAAATTTTTGTTCCACAAACTGTTTAAATCTATACATCTTATAAACTACACAGAAGAGTGCACAACATTAACAACTTAAAGTTATCTCTGAATTTAAATCTGCATTTTTTCTTACTCTTGTTATAACAGCTTTGTCTTGTTTTATCATTTTTAGCTATATTTATGCCTCAGAAGTACTTATAGTAAGAAATGGATCATGTCATATAGGGGCTAAAAGTGAGTGCTTTTAGCCCTTTGGAAATATTAAAGTTATTTTAAATATTTTCAATAGAACTACACCGGAACCTCCGTGATACAGTGGTATAGAATTAACAAATTGTATGGTATCCCAGCATTTCATTAGTAACAGTGTTCTTAGGAGAGATGTTGCGAATGTGCTATCAGCATGGATCCAGCATATTCTCTGAAGTGTTAAATACTTTGCCTTCAGTCCCGTAACTCAAGGGAAAAAATATTAACAACAGCATTTTCTTTTATAGAGTACAGGTAAGAAGCATTATGGTATATAGTTAGAGAAATGCCGACTAGGTGACAGGGAACTACTGCATTTTAGTTTTGGCTCTGAGATTTTAACCAAATCATTTAATCTATCCAGGTTTTAATTTCCTCATCTGTAAAAATAGAGATAATTCTTCTTATGTCATAGAATAATTGGAATGATTAAATGCAGCAAAATGGCATGAAGTGGAGAAAGAAAGAAAAAAATTATTAAGGGGTCAATATATGCCAGTTACTATAGTTACAGGTGGGGCTCTTAAGAGCTCCTTTAGGTCCATGATTGTACCAAACTAAAATTTTAAATCAGATCATTAACAAAATGCTTTTAAATAATCCATATTTCATTCAAAATAAATTTAATTTTAATACATTTTAAAAGACTTATGATTACTAAATCTCAAAGGCAGGGTAAAACAACAGTTGGAAAATAAAAATGCTTTCTATAGATATTTCTTTCCAAATGTGTCATCTTTTGACTGGCTAATAATAATTCATAATAAAATAATCTGCATGTTTTACATTTAAAAAAATACTTTTCAAAGGGGACCCTAAATTAGCTGTAATAAGTTAAATAAGCATACTATTTAAAATTTAAATTTTACAATGGAAAAGTCTGACACATTGTTATAATTTTCTACTATCTAAAGACTATTTTATAGACGGATATTAAATAACCTCATACAATATTTTAAAACATTCCGTAGACAATACTTCCTCAAAGAGAATTTTAATTCAAAATGTTATCCATTAAATTTGGGGAAAAAAGGATTAAATATATCCAAATACGCTGAAAGGACATTTAGTTTTTCCTGAAAATAAAATTCAGTGAAATCAAGAAAATAATATTATAGATTAAAAGTTTCAGCTATTAAAATTAGAAAAATATCTAAGCACCACTATTAAAATATAAATATCATAAGTTTAATAAATGTTTCAATAATATATTTTTCTATTAAACACATATATACATGTAAATATTTAGGAAGAATCCATATCTTCTTGTCATAAATGTTAAAAAAAAAAAACCTGATAGGGTCATAGCCTTTCATTTGACCTTATGTACAAATAACTTGAAAGTAGTAAGATATATATTTTAAATCATTTTGGTATATGATAATTTCTTTAATTTCTGTGGTAAAGATAATTTCTTTAATTTTCTTAATTTTGGTATATGATAATTTCATAATTCCTTATTAGAAAGTTTAGTTGCTTATGAGAAAAATAAAGTAATTTAAAATTACTTTAATACTTCGATACTTAAAAGTCTAGTTAGAATACATATGGCATATATGTCTTTTTTTTTTTTTTTTGAGACAGAGTCTCGCTTTGTTGCCCGGGCTAGAGTGAGTGCCGTGGCGTCAGCCTAGCTCACAGCAACCTCAAACTCCTGGGCTCAAGTGATCCTCCTGCCTCAGCCTCCCGAATAGCTGGGACTACAGGCATGTGCCACCATGCCCAGCTATTTTTTTCTATATATTTTTAGTTGTCCAATTAATTTATTTCTATTTTTAGTAGAGATGGGGTCTCGCTCTTGCTCAGGCTGGTTTCGAACTCCTGAGCTCAAACAATCCACCTGCCTCGGCCTTCCAGAGAGCTAGGATTACAGGCGTGAGCCACCGTGCCCGGCCTATGTCTTTATAAAAATAAATACCTAAGCTATTGATAGTATTTTGTTTCTCAGACTAGGTAGGTAAGTTAAAGTATTCTAGAACATAATCTTAACTTAAAAAAAAAAGAAAATAACCATCAATGATTCAATGTGTATAAATATCAGATAGTTAAAGAGTTCCTTGTATGTTTGACGTATACACCATATTGTCAAGTACAAGGCTTCTGAATTCTATTTTCTACTCCCCAAAACCTTATTAAATAGAAATTTGTCATTTTTATTTATTTAATCATTATTTACTAGAGAGATTTGCTATTCAGACCAAAGACTTTTGCAATTAAACCAAAGATTACTAGTTTTTCATATTTTATGTTTAAGAGGTATTTCTCCTTCACATACCTTATTACAGTAAAACACATCAGGAAAAGCTAATAATCTTCAGATGTTGTACAATAAATAATTACTTAGGTGATAAAGAGTTAATAAAATTTTCAAGGTCTGCTAAAGAATCATGAAGTCCGTCATTCATATCTTGACTTCTAAGAAATTTTTTAAGAGTATCTAAAGCAGTTATTGCATCATTTTTTGATGGTAACGGGAGTTCAGTTTCTAGAGATCCACCATCATCCTCTTCATCAGAAGTATAAAATCCAGTTTCATCTGATTTACTCTCTTTGGTCAAGACTGTATCGTCACTTGGTGCTGCTTCACATGTCTCCAAATCATCATCCAGTGCAGCATACTCTTCTATAGATAAACCTTCGGGAAATTCCACTCCTGCCCCCAGAGCATCGGCAACCAAATCAATACTAGTAGCCTTCTCTGCTTTTGTTGTGTCACTTTCTTCCTTTTGCAAGTTGAATCCTGCCTCTTCATAGCTTTTAACAATAGTCTCTGGCGTTACAGCCCTCCAACATAGATGTAATGTATCAACTGCATCTAGTAGTGAAAATGTAAATTCTTTGCTGCCTTCAACAGAGCTTAAAAATTTCTTAATGAGACAATGTCGATATCTGATTTTAAGGTTTTTAATAACACCTTGTTTCATAGCTATAAATTTAGAAGATAAACATGATGGAAAGAATGCTAACTCAATGGATTTTAGGTTCTTTACCTCTGGATGTGCAGGAAAAGATTCAACAAAAATCACCACTCTTCGTTGCTGGGCTTGAAATTTCTCATCAAGCTTCTGCATCCATTGTTCAAATACATCTGAGGTCATCCACGCCATTCTGTTAGCTTCATAATACACAGGCAATGATTTTATACCTTTGAAACAATGTGGATTTCTATTTTTTCCAATGATAAGCAAAGGAAGTTTCTCTGAGCCATCCATATTTGTGCCAACCACCAGAGTGATTCTGTCTTTGCATAACTTTCCAACTGAGCATGTTTCTCCTTTAAATGCAAATGTATTTGTAGGTAACATTCGATAAAGCAGCCCAGTCTCTTTTATATTAAAAACATTTTTAGGATGATAATCATTTAAATAATAAGGAAGTACATTTTGGCACCAGACGGTTGAAGGGTCTACTGATACACCTGTAGCTTCTACAGGTTGAGCTCTGAATACTAAACCATACCTGGATTTAAAACGATCCAGCCAACCATTACTGCACTTAAAATCATTATGACCCAATTTCTGGGCAAAATCATTAGCTTTTAGACGCAACATTGGACCATTAACCGGTACATTTAGACATTGAGCAATTCGATACCACCTCATTAATGCCTCTTCCAGATCTGTGTAAAAAGCAGTTCTCAGTCTTTTTCTCTTTGGATCAAATCTTAGAGATTCAAAGGCTTCTAGAACTTTGTCTTTATTCTTCATAATAGAAGACAATGAATTCTTCTTTATTCCATATTCAGCTGCAATCTCTGCTTTTTTCTTGCCACTTTCCACTGCATTTATAATGTCGATCTTTTCCTCAATGGACAGGCTTTTCTTTTTTTTCACTGTTACCGGCAGAGTTGAGGCATCCACGGAAGCTTCTGCCATCTCAATCAATGCTTATATAGAGATCTCTCCTCTTTCTTCCTGATGTCTATTTCTTCAATTAAATTTGTTTAACAGTATGATATAGATTGCTTCTCTCAATACCACCTCATGTATCAAAAGTTGGTAAGTGTCTAACAGTCTTATTCTTCAGGAAATTGATGACTACACTTTTTCAAAGGATCTGAAGAAGAAAAATGTTATATGCAACCTAATATTTTAGAAGAAAAACTTCCTTCCTAGAACCTTGTGTAGCTAGCTCAGTTTACAGTTTATTCCAGAGTTCTAGAAGTCAAGCTAAAATAGAAATCTCATTATGTCAAACCTGTCCAGTCCTGCTGATATATTTTTGGAACTTCAGTCCTTTAAGATGATCCATTTTATCCATGCACACATTCAACCTTCTATTAATTCTCCACAGAAGGCCTCAGAGATAAAAAGAAAAAATGTTCAGAAATTTTCATGCAAAATGTTACCCATTAATTTCCAAGTCTCTTCATGGTAAAGAAGAAAATGATAGACTCCTCCTAGAACTTGCCAGCAAATATTCTTCTTTCTCTTGAAAAAGTAAAAAAAAAATAAAGAAAAAGAAAGCAGCAATTTTAGTGATATGTCAAGTGAATATCAAAAAGAATATTTATACCAATTATTATGCTCTTAATAATGAAGAGAATGGGAGTGTGTTTCTGAAAATATAATAATCAAAGTTTCCAGGAGAAATGCTTACCTCCTGAAGGGCCTCTCTGTGAAAAGCTCTCTGACTCTGCTCTACGCATTTGAATTCTCACTCGCCTTTTAATACTTTATAATATATAGTTCTGAAATAAATCAGACAAATTTAATCTGTTTTGAAAATGTGGGCCTACCAAAATTAAAGAACTAAAAATGATGCCAGATAGATCCTTGGTGGCTATTTTTTACATGAGGTCACAGACTGCACCCTCTAACTTCTCTAAAAGAAAAACATAGTCAGACAGTAGTCACAAGGCTCAACTTTTAATAGCACATGGGAGACAGTGTCTCCTTTATAGAAACTGCTTCACTAACAAATTAAGTGATTGATAATTCCATTTTAAAAAATCTAAATCTCATTCTACCTAAAAGTTTAAAAACCCAGTAACTCTTATATTCATTTACATAGTAGCCAAATGTATACAGAACAGAAATACTTGACAAAATTCATAGGAATAAACAAATTATTAAGAGAATCTAATGCAGAAAAAGACATAGACTAAGAGTAAAAAGAAGAGCGATCATGAGTCTTAATCTCTCAGGACCTCTACTTTCTATCTATAAAAAAAAGGTGCCAGCAGATCAAAATTGAGAAGTGACTCTGCTATTTAGTACTTACGTGATCCTAGGTCATTTACTTACCCATTTGAAGCCTCAGCTTCCTTATATGTAAAATGGGGGTAACTACAGCAGCTACCTCACAGGGTTATTGCATTCAGTGACATTCAATGAAACAGTGTAATGCACTTAGCACAGTATTTAGCACCTCAAGAAAGTGCTCAACAAGTGTATGGTGATGATCTCATCATCATTATTGTCGTTCTTGTGTCCTTTGGGTGTGCGAATCTACAATTCAAGAAATTTTATAAAATCCTACTTGCAAATAGAAGTAAGAATCCCACCTTACATATATATACTGAAAGTAGATCCTGAGACTTTAAGAGTAGGTTTCTTAGGCCATGAGAACAATCACACGGCCCCATGTGAGCTAACTTCTACTTTCCTAGTCAGCACTTCCCTTACCAGAATCTATCATCTTTGGGTCTACTTCAGTCAGGACAACAATAAGCTCATTTGATGAGAGGTGTTACTACTGTGTCAGAGTGCAGGCACTCCATTCCTCCTGATGCGCTTCAAGGTTTCCCAGATGACACATGCCATTTTTGCACAAGATTTTTTTGACAAAACTTTTTGTCATAATTCTTCTGCTTTTCTTGTCCAATTCAAAGTAGCAATTTTTATCACGGGAATTACAACCAGTAAAGGAAGTTTTTTTTTTTTAAATTGTTATTGCAAAAGAGAAAATAATAATAATAATAGCAGCTTAGGGCTTTAGTTTCCAAATGGCTTTACTATCTATATTCCAAAAAACTAAGGAGGAAGGTAAATCTGGATTTCATTGGTTACATAGTTATAACGTGGTTAAATGCAGTCCTGAATCTAGACTTTTTAATGTCAAGTCTACATTCTTTTCACTATAGTTACAGTATTTTTCAATCACACTGGTGGGGCCTCCTTTTTCCAGTTACACATTCTATGCTCCCAGCACCAAGCCAAGCCAGCATTTCCAATGCCTAATTTTATTTAGAAAAACAAACAAAAAAAGCAATGTCAGGTTTCCATGGAAGAATAGGCCATTATGAATTCTGTGAACAAAACAGCAACCTTATCCAACTGTTAGAGGGGGCTAATGTTTCTAAGTAATATGATTTGACTATTCAACTGAAAAAAAAAAATCTTATTTGTATATGGGATCTCCCTGTACGTTTTTTTTGCAATTTCCTGAAATCTACAGTTTCGAAATAAAAATTTAAAAAATTGCTCTTATTAAGAAGATATAAACCTTCAGAAATCAAGATAGCAAGAACCAATTTTTCAAGAAAAGACAAAACCAACCAAAATTACTCTCTAAGAGAAAAAAGGCAATCTCTAAACTTCTCCTTTCTTCCTCCTTCCCTCCTTCCTCCCTCTCTCCCTTCTGCCTTATTTCATTTGTCAGAAATAAAATCTATCATTTCAAATAACAAGGACTACAGAAAAAGTAACTTGAATTTCCTCTTATCTCGTCCCAGTTAAAGCAATATAATATAATCAGAGATTACTTATTATCTTTTTTTTTTTCTTTTGTAGAGTCAGAGTCTTGCTCTATTGCTCAGGCTCTCGCCCAGGCTGGAGTGCAGTGGTGCCATCATAGCTTGATATAACCTTGAACTGCTGGGCTCAAGCAATCTTCCTACCTCAGCCTCCCAAGTAGCTGGGACTAAAGGCATGCACCACCATGCCTGCCTAGTTTTTAAATTTTTTTGTAGAGACAGAGTCTCACTATGTTGCCTAGGCTGGTCTCAAACTCCTGGCCTCACACAATCCTCCTGCCTTGGCCTCCCAAGGGGATGGGATTACAGGCATGAGCCCAGGATAGCTTTATTTAGGAAGATATTTGTTTTTTTCCTCTGAGTTAACAGTATATATTTCCTTCAAAAACACCAGTCAACACTACAATTTTCCACAGTAAGACATAATATATCTTTATTTCTAAAACAATCACATTTCTAATGCCAAACCAGACAAGCTAGACTTTTTCCCTAGAAAAGAATAAGGCACTAATACTGCCTGATGAATAAAGCTGACATTCTCCCATCTCCCACAGTATAATACGTGGGATTTTTTTTTTTTTTTTTTTTTTACAGGGAGTAATGGCAGCAGCTAATATTTCTCAGAAGTATCATCCTCTCAATTAAGGTCATTAATCATTCTCCCTCTTGAAAATATTACAGCAGAGAAATGCTGAACTACACATTAGGGAATATTTTCTCTATGTCAACAGTAAAGCTAATGAAAAAATAAGAATAGGCAATTCACCAAAAAAGACAATAAACTCCAAATAAAGAAAATAATGGTTAATCCCACTATTAATAAGAGAAATATAAATCTTCTTTTTAAAAAGGAGCTACCTTTCTGTTTTTTGTTTTTGCCTATCAGAATGGCAATGTCTAGTGTTTGCCAGGGTACAGTAACATAAGTTGTTAGGAGGCACATAAATTGGTACAAAGCTTATGGAGGGCAAATTAGCAATATAATACAAAAACCTTAAAAATGTGGATAACTTTTTATCTAGCAAGTCCATATCAAAGATTTTATCCCGTAAGAATAATTGCAGATATAAAAAGAATTTCTTACAAATGTGATTAGTTTTCTATTGCTATGTAACAAAGTACCATACACTCAGTGGCTTAAAACAACACCCATTTATTATCTCACAGTTCTGTAGATCAGAAGTCCAGGTGGGCTCAACTGGGTCCTCCGTTTAGGGTCTCAGAAGGCAGAAACCAAGATGTCAGTCTCATCTGAAGGCTCTGGGGAAGAATTTGCTTCCAAGCTCTATCAGGCTGTTTGCAGAATCCACTTCCTTGCTGTTGTAGGACTGAAGTCCCTAGTTTATTTGCTGTAGCCCTCTTCATTTCAGCAACGGAGAATTTTCCTCCTGTAGAATCTCTTTTACACTCTGAATCTCTTTGACTTCTTCTACTGTCACCAGAGGAAAAAACTCTGCTCTTAAAGGGCTCATGTGATCAGGTTAGGTCCAGCCAGATTATCTCCTTTTTAATTAACTCAAAGTTAACTGATTAGTGACCTTAATTACATCTGCACAATCCCCTTGCAAGTAACATAGCATAATCATGGGAGTAATATTCCATCATGTTCAAAGGGGAGGAAATCATATGAGATGAGGGTCATTGGAAGTCATCTCAGAATTCTGCCTACCACACAAGAATATTCCTCACATTGTTGTTATATAATTATAGACGAAACTAGAAATCACCTAAATGTACAACAAAAGGGTTAATTAAACAAATTAAGGAATATTTATATGCTGAAATACTATTTAGCCACTGAAGGAGAATATTTACTGATATAAGAAAAATTCCATGATATATTAAGTGGAAACAGCAAAATACAGAACTATATTTCAACAAATACAACACATACTAAAAATTACATGAGAGCAGAAGCTCATGGCTATTCCTACGGAGCCCACTGCCAGCAAACAGCAGGTTCTCAACAACAATTTGTTAAATAAATGAAGAAATATATATCTATATATATAAAAAGAAAAAAGACATTGACCAAAATGTTGAATGTCCTCTCTAGGTAACTGGATTATGAATAAATTAATTTTTTTCTCTTTATAGTTAAAAACATTTTTACAATTATAATGTTCTACTTTGGCACTAGATTATTTTTTTAAAAATCAGTATTAGGAAACATAAAGCTGGCATTCTTCCCATTCAGGATTTCTAGGGATAGTAAGTTACTCTCCTTTTATCAGGAGTTCACAGTCCTCTGCAGAGACTCAACCACTTTCCAAACTTAAGCAAGCACTCACTCATTGTCTTCCACAAATAGATAGCAACTATGTCCACTTAATCCTGCCTGTACCATTACCCCAAGTAGTAGCAGTTGCTGGTGTTCTGGAACTTGCCTGGTGTGCTGCAGACAACATATTTCTATAACCCAAGCATATAGTCAGTTTCCTGGTGCTATGAGAGAATCAAATGAGTCCAAAGTTCAGTTTTACAAAAAGGATCTTATTTATCATGGGAAACAACTATGCAGAGACGGTAGTCTAAAAGCAGACTAAAATGGGGGCTCAAATTAAGGGCTGTGGGATCAAAGAGGAGGGAAAAATGAATTCTCACAGGGAGGATAAAGCATGGGCTCATGATAGAAGTAGCATCTGAACTCAACCATAAGGGATGGATAGGTACACGACAAGTAAGGAGAGATAGAAAAACATTTCCACTAACAAGAATAGAAAGTAAAGCATGGAGAAGGGAAATTACAGGGCAGTTTGAAGCATATTAAACAGTTTTATGTAACTAAAGCTTCATATCAGTTATCTATACCTTTATCTATTAGTTGGCTAAATGAGCACTTTTCCTACAGACATAAAAAAAGAGAGTATTCATTTAATTGACTATACCCTATACACACTGGAATGCAAGACTGGGATTAGACCTTGGTAAGCTCTGAATGCCAGGATAAGGAATTATGCTACAAATGCCATTCAAGGTTTTTGACTGGAAGAGCAACAGGATCACATGAGAAACTTTCCCCAGTTACCACAGTAAATTCATAAGAAAACTTTGCTGCATTTAGAAAGAACTGACTCAGAGCTTTAATATTACCAAGTTCACTAAGTATATAAGTATAGTCTCTACATGGCTGAATGAAGTTGTACATGTACCTACTATAATTTTTTTTAAATGTAAGAAGTCCTAGTAACTCACACTGTACACCTTCACTTTGTACCTTAGCTATCTGGGGATTTCGTAAAATGTTCCATTCTTCAGTATCCTCTAATGAAGGGTTTGTTTCCCGAGGATTACACTGTGTGATCAGCAACCTAAATCTCTCTCCATGAAAAGAGAACTACTGGTAAAGAGCAATGAAATTTTTTGAGACATCACCAGAATTCCCATAGAAAAGACCTGAAGGTAGCACCTTCTTCTTTCTCTTGAAAAATAACATTGATAAGCAGTATACAGTTTTTCAACATCTAAATCAGAGATATATGGTTGTTTGCACATTTAATTCATTCAGAAAGAAATAAAAACAATATCCTTTAACCTGTTGCTTCCTTTCCTTCCTGTTCACTAAATAAAAGACAGGCTACTAGAGTTCCTCACAAACTCAGTGAATAAATAGTACCTGATTTTTCAACAGCTGAATAAACAGCTTTCAAAAGCCAATAGCAGTTCAAAGATAAATGAAGAGATTATCTCCGTGTCATAAGTATACATGGCACGAAGCTATATCCTTTTTTCTTACCTCTCCAAACGTAAATGCCAATTCAGAGAAAAGTAGTAATCTATTCTTCCCAAATATAAAATGAGAAGGCAGAATTCCCCAAGTTCTAGGGCAAAGGAAGGAAGAGAGGGAGGGGAGGAGGCTAGAGGAAGGGAAGAAAGGAAGGAGAAAGAAGGGAATGAAGGAAAGAGGGAAGGAAGGAAAAGAAAAGAAAAAGAAAGAAAAAATCCCCAAGTCTCCACCTAAGCAGGGCTAGGTTTAAAATAAGGTCTTTGTTAGTACCAAAAATTTTCCCCAAATCCAAAGAACACTGGCCACTGCTTCCTTTATCCCAAAGGATGTATAGAATTTCACTATTTTCCATCACCAGCTTAAGTAGTTTCCAGTGTTTTCTTAGAGCCAGACTGCTTTCTAATTTCCTTTGGGGCAGTAAAAATCATGGAAAGATTAATGCTCTGTATAGCCATGTACAGAGTAATAGTAGGGATGAAGATTAATCATGCACAGTACCAAAATCTCACTGAAGAGTATCTAACGAGACTAACAGCATCTTTACCAAGCAAAATTTAGCATTAGTTCAAAGCAGTTCCTATTCCGTCAGAATCTCTATCAAAACCATCAGCAGCTGCCAAGGAAACTATCCAGCTAAAGGCAAACTAAAGCAAGTGCTCGCCTTTCTAGAATAAAAAATATACCTCTGAGTCTAATAGTGAAGCTAACCATCCCCAAATTCAAGAGATAGCTAGCAAGAACCCTACGGCAAGAGCCAGCTCAGTTAAGTACTTATTGTCCACATCGATCAACCACTGCAGAGCAATACCATGCATTTCTTCCAAGTCACCCTTCCGAAACCTTGGGAATAACACTTGTACTTGGCTACTATAACAGTTACTTTAGTTAATAGTTAATATAATAGTTAATAGCTACTTTGTAACTATTAATACTTTGTTCCTACACAATAAGAGCAGTAATTATTCTAGGCTGGAATTCTTTTCTCATAATTGAGAAGGCTAATTGGCTCCAAACCAACAGGATGGCTTTGAAAAGAAAAATCCACTGTAAGTTACAGAACTGAAGTTACAGTTTGAGTGGGATGCCATGCATAGTTGCTCTTTTTCTTTTTTAAACACAGACCCATTTAAGAAAAGAAAGGACTTGTTATACACATATTTATGTTTTGGGATTTCAGCGCTCTTTTCATAAATGGTGGTATCCTGGAGATCTCAAACAATACTGTCATTTACGTTTGAAACATTTATGGTATTACAGGTATTTCTATTCACAGATCTGGAGTAGATACCTGTCAGGGATATTTCACTATACTGAAACTCCCCGGAAATTTGTAGAGTTCTGCCTTTGGGCACTTACTCATTAAAAATATCTTCTCAGTTAATGTGACGAGTAAAGGCAGGTTGAGAAGGACGGTCTAAAAACGGGTAAATCCCACCACGTGCATAGTTACCCTTCGAGTTTCGAAATGGGAGTAAAAATGAGCATCCAAGGCTGTCAAAGGAAAAGCAGTACAGCAGTTCGAAGGAAATGTGTGCGTGGATGGACCAGCTGTATGTACTGTATGTAAATGAACTTCAGGTGTGTGTAGCACCACTGCCGAACCACACTTTCCCTCCATTCAGTGCTGGAGGTGAGGAAAGTACGGAAGTGCAGGTTGGGGCCTCAATTTAGGAAACTAAGAAGGGCTCTGAGAGAAGGAATTGTTCAGCGGGTTTTACAGACAGGACAGTGATCTATTTAAGAAGCAATGGGGCGAGCAAAGAAAAGCAGAGCTCGGTCTTCTGGAAAAAGAAAGAGGAGCAGGAAAGAAAAGTACTGGGATCCACTGTCAGTGAGCGAGCAGAGCAGAAAGTGATCACAAAGACAGAGCAAGTAAACAGAGCTCACGGGGGCCAGGCATGGGGTCTAGTCTTTCTGAGGGGAGAGGGCTCTCCAGGAACTGGGAAGGGAGAGTGAGGTGCCCGCATCTGGTCCGCTCCCTGATCCCCGCGTTCACTCCACCACCCTCCACCCTACTCCCCGAGGCTGGAATAACCTTCTTCGTGCTCTCCGGTGGCTGAGAAAGAAGCTTTGACTCTTCTGTGGTAACGTGCCAGTGAGCTACGTCCACCTCCACAGTCCCGGCACCGGCTCAGAGGCTGTTGCCAGGACGCCTAACCCCTGAGGCCGGGGTGTGTGAATGAAAAAGAAAGGACGCGGAGGGCTCCCGAGGACCTCCGACCACTCAAGATGAGGTCCGCGCGCCCTCCGCAAGTTCCCAGCTCCGGCTGGTGCCCTAGGACCCCGCGCACACACCCCTCTGCTATTCGGCCGCGGCCGTAACATTACCCGGGCAACAACACCGCCGGAGTCCCGGATGTGGTTGCTAGGGCAGCAGAGGGAGGGGCGGGGCCAGCCTCTTGGAGAGGGGCGGAGGGAGCCTCGTGGGAGGTGCGCTGGCACCATCGAGACGTGGCTGGGCCAGGCCAGATTGAGGGAGAGAGAGGCCGTCCAGAGCCAAGGACAACGTTACTTCCGGTCTGCTCACTTCCGGCTTCGCTGCTCTTGGAGCTGGTTCTGGAGGCTGGGTTGAGAGGTCGCTGGTCCAAGTGTCCTCGGCGGTTGGTCAGTGTGAGCCTGTGACAGCTGCAGTTGCTCTCCGCCCCCGAAGATCCGAGGTGCGTGGGGGGAGGGGAAGAAGGAAAAGGTCCGGGTCGCGTTTCCGCTCACTTCTTGCCCGGGTTGAGGCAATTTATAGGAGCAGCGGCAGGGATAATCCTCCACTTGAGAGCTACCGGGTTCCCCCGCAGACAGGTGAGGGCGGAGCTGGCCCGCCGGGGAAGAGGCGGGGGAAAGATGGCTTGAGGTGGTTGGCGGGGCGGACACGTTGCCTCCGGGTTCGTCGTTTTGGACTTTCACAGGGAACTTCTGTCCTTAGTCTGTGCCGTATCTACCCAAGGATCATTTTGGTTTTTGACTCTTCACTTCTCCTGTCCCTCTGAGTGTGCCCCCGAAACAGTCGGTTGAAGGGGTAGGACCGGCACTTCGAGGGCGGCGCCCTCTCGGGAGTGCTTTCACGATCCAGATCGTTTTTGACAAAGTGTCGAAGTGGGCCACCTTCACGTTTGGTGTCCAACCTTTTTTTTTCTCCTCCTTTCCCTGCATCCCCCACTTCCTCTCTGCCCTAGCGAGAGGAAGGGAGATAGTGATAGTCCCTCTGAGAGGTTCATCTGGCAGTGGTGCAGGGAGGAGCCTTGCCTATGAAATGTCCCAAGTCTGACTGTACTTATGAGGACGTCCAAAGAATGCTGGAGTTTTGGAAAGGGACTTTTGCTGTTGTCTTCTGGTCGGTTCTTCTATGCCAAGTTACTACTGTTTACGTGTCTAGGAAAAGGAAAGAGGTTTTTTTTTTTTTTAAACAGTCCTTAGATGCTAGACGTTTTTCCCTTTTACTTTATTATTACTTTGTTTTGTTTTTATCTTCCTTTTGAGCTCTTTGATCTTAAAATGTTTGTACTTTACACTTCCTGCAAATCCTTTAGCCACTCTTTCATGATTTCACCCTCTTCCCACTTCGTTTTCTTTTAGATTATATAATTTTTCTAACTCGGTTCTTATTTGATAAGAAAAAAATGGAAGATTTACAGGACTTTTCATAAACTTGGGCTTTCGTGCTTTCACCTTCGAGGATGTGCTCACGTTTGCTATTTAATTAACTCCAGTGGCATAGAAATGTGCACCAGAGGTGGTTAAGTTGACCCTCTGTTAAGGCTGCAGGAATTGACCATTTCATTGCTGCGACTACAGATGACTATATTTAACTACTGTTTTAATGCTACTTTTCTTCCGTTTGTCCTGTGTTTGTTTGTTTGTTTGTTTGCGCTCGGTGTAATCAACGCCCTCTTCCAACCAAGTCTAACACTCATCTGAGAAAAAAAGAAAATATTTCTAATCTTATTTTATTTTCCAGATTGAAATCCCTGTCTCAGTTACCTTGGTTCCTATTCACATTGATAAATTAGTTTTCCTCGGATTATGATTTTTCTTAGTTTTGGGTCATGACTTGGGGTCCCCGGTCAGCAACTTTCAGGGGTCTTCCTCATCCCCACTCCTGAAATTATATTCGGAGTTTTGTTTGAGTGCATTTTTCCCCCTTGGGAAAAATGTCCATTCTTTTTATCAAATTCTCAAAGGAGATATACAACCTCCAGATGGATTTAAACCACTGCCTAGACAAAGTCTTGTTTAAGTTAGTGTAAACAATTTTTTTTGTGGAGCTGTAAAGGGCTTGTTTTGGAACCAAGGAAAGTAGAATGCAGGGATTCTAGCTTGATACTGAAATCTCTACTTCAAAACTTCACTGTTTCTGAACTCCTTCCTAGACTTAGAGAAGGAAGTGAGACTGCCTACTTCAGTTCCTGATTTGTGGTTTTGAGGTTTCTTTTTAGGGATGGCTGTCTGTGGCCAATGCTCTGGAGATCAAGTGGATTTATAAACTGTTTTGCTTATCATTATCTAATACATATTAAGTATCACCAATCTACTAGGTAAAGTTTGGAGTAAAACATTTAAATTCTGGTGGTTTTTTGCTTTCATTTTCTTATTTTTCGCTTGAGGTATCTGCCTTAGGTTTTGGCTTTGCTAGGATGGGCAAACAAGATATTTCAGTAGTGCGGTCTGTGAGCCTTTGGTATGTTGCTGCTTGACTTAACATCCCCTTTCTCTCCATTCCGTATCAGGCATTTTAGTGACTATTCCTCTTGTGAACAAATTTGTATCCTCCAAGCTTAAGGTAAGTTTTAGAGTGCATGTTTGAACTTATTCGTTTGGTTGTGAAGTGTTTGTTGATTGAGGGTTGAAGTTCTAAAGGTTTGACCTTTTTTTTAATTGAATGGTAACTTGAAGAGACCTATACAGCTCACCATAGTCTGTCTAGAGTAACCAGTTTCTTTTGCTTATAAGATGAAATAATTTTCCCTCTGTCTAGCATTCTCACTTGAGGGAGCAGTCAACATAACTTTGTAAAGAATAGGTTTGGCTAAGTTAGTTTCCTTCTAAGGTAATGACAAATTAAAAAGATGTATTATATCTAACACCATAACAACATTTGTGTTAATGTTTGTTTGCTTACTTTGCATCAGGCACCATGCTAAATGCTTTACATTACTATCTATTGCTGCCAGCCACCTTATAAGGTGGCTAAAATCCCCATTTTTATAGATGAGGAAAACCTAAATGACTAACTGAAGCTAAAGTAATCTACTTAGAATTACACTGGTGGAGCCAGGATTTGAACCTATGTTGTCTGACTCCAGATTACTACTATAGACAGTTTCTACCCTACTTCCATTATATCATTATATCCTTTTTGGAATAAGTTGGGGATATGTCACTGGATGATTTTCTTTCTTTCATTTCTTTCTTTCTTTCTTCCTTTTTTTTTTTTTTTTTTTGAGATGAGGTCTCAAAAAAAATATCTTTCAGGCTGGTCACGAACTCCTGGGCTCTAGCAATCCTCCTGCCTCAGCCTCTAGCATAGCTGGGATTACAGGCACACGTCACCATGCCTGGCTAATTTTTAAAATAACTTTTTTAGAGACAAGAGTCTTACTGTGTTGCCCAGGCTGGAAAAATCAGTCTATCGGTCATTAAGAAAAGGTCTTTTTCCTTCATTAATCTTCAGTGGATGAACACCTGGTTGAATATCATACTGAAAAGCATGACAAAAAGAAGTGAATTTGGAGGAGGTCTATGGAGTGGTAGTGGATAGGGTTTTCCCATGGTGAAGGACATAAGTCATTTGGGGTATGTGTATGGGGATGTCTATTATGATATGTGAGGAGTGGACAATGTGAAAATAAAAGTTATAAGTAATAAATTTGACATTATAAGAGTCTGAAAGTATAAATAATTTTAAATGATGGATTTGGAATGGAAGAAAGAATAAATTCAATAGGAAACTTAAAGATAATATGGCTATGGATGGAAAAGTAACAGTATTTGTGCAGACTGGGAAATAAATTATTCCACATAATATGGAAGATGATGACTTAGGGACCATGACAGTCTAAAAGTCAGATATATAGTAGCATTACTTCTGGGATGTATGAAAAAGACTATAAAACAAAAGGGGGCGGGTATGTATGGTGCCTTACCCAAATAATCCCAGCTTTTTGGGAGGCCAAGGTAAGAGGATTGCTTGTGCCCAGGAGTTTTAAGACCAGCCTGGGCAACATAGCAATACTCAGTCTCTACGAAAATAAAATAAAATTAGCTGGGTGTGATGGCATGTACCTGTAGTCCCAGCTACTCAGGAGGCTGAAGCAGAAGGATCCCTTCAGCCCATGAGTTTGAGACTGCAGTGAGCTATGATTAGGCCACTGCACTCCAACCTGGGCAGCAGAGGGAGACCCTGTGTCTAAAAACAAAAAACAGGAGAGTCTGAAAATAAACTTGTTATCCTTGGTCTGCTAGCTTTAGGCAGTCATGGAAGCCACTGAATAGCTCTTGCAGATTGTCAGCTATTTACAAGACAAAAGTATATATTTTCTTTTTCTCTGTCCTTTATTCCTTTTCCCTTCTTCCTCCCATCTCTCATTCCCTTCTCCTCCATTTCTTCTAAACCTTTGTCTTAGGATGAGCATAGGCAGGTGTTGCTTAGCCCTGTTAGCAGTTGATTCCTGAAAAAGGAATATAAGGTCTCATGAAGTACTTTTTTTCTCTAGCAAACATTTATTTAAGTGAATACTCTTCTTCAGAGTAGGCAGTCTGCTTTGAAATCTACTTCTAGTACTACTGCCAATTCAGACTGAGACATACAAAAGTGAGATGTTCTTGCTTGGCTTTGTCACTTCACCTTAGTTACCAGAATCTGAATAACTTTGGGTATTTGGAAAAAATCAGATCCTCTCTCGAAAGACAAAGATTTGCCACCAAAAAGGATTTTTAAGGGGATCCAAAGATAAGTTGTAAAACTGGCAATTGCTCAAATCCTTTGTAAAAATACAGCAGTATCTTTGCCATGTTCTCACCTAAGAGTTATTATTTTGTTTTATTTTTGTATATCTATGATAGCATTGAACTAGCAGCCTGTTGATGTTCTGGCTTGATCCTCTTTGGTCCTTTGGGGAACAGTGACACATTGCCTTTGGAGCGGGATCTTAAGAGTTACAGAGTTGATGGTGAGCCCTAAATCATCCAAAGGAGGGAATTAGTTGGCGAACTCCAGTTTCTGCTAACATGAGATAGTTTTCTAGAGCAAAGTTTCCAAACTTTTCTGCATTGTGGCACACATAAAAAATGATTATAATTGTGTGGCATACTATAGTCAGGCCCTCCCTGGTTCCCTGAAGCACATCCGTAATCCATTCTTGGCACACTGGGAAGCTTTGCCCTAGAGCTTTGCCCCAGAGAAAAGGAATATGTTACTCTTTGTTTAATACCTTCTGTTTGTTTAGCATGTAATAATTTACAAAGCACTTTCACATATATTCTCATTTTTACTCCAGTCATGTCAAATAGGTAAATAATATTACCATGTTAGAAATGAAGAAATTGCGATTTAGGTAATATGCTTTGAACAAGGCACACACTTAAAAAGGGATGGATCAGGAATTCAAACCCCAGTGAAAGAGTCCCTGGAGGTTAAGCCAGTGGCCCATAATCTCCAGGATGGCCAGGACCCAATCTCTCTTGTCTCAGAGTGCTACTTCCAGCATCTAGGGCAGTGCCAGGCACGTAGAACCTCATAATAGTTATGATTTATTGACTGCTACTCTTGTTAGGCATTATGCTTTATAGATACTATCTGTGTATTAGGTTGTCTTATTTTTTGTTAACAAATTGAGAAACAGGTACAGAAACCAACAGAAATTATTAGTCCCAGGTTACCCAAGTAGTAAAAAGAGAACCACGGGACTCATAACCAAAGTTGCTTGACTCCAAAGCTTGTACTCTTTTCACTGTAGTGACTAAATAATTCCATGACATTGGGAGCAGAGACTGGGTGTCAGTTAAAGCATCTGGTTTTGGTGGCAGGGGATGGTGGTGGTACTGGTGAGACAGGCAAGTGGATCACTAAGTGTTTATCTTTGGCAGTTTCGAGGTACAGTTCCAGAGATGATACCTGTCTAATAAGATTCCCAAAGTGTTTGGGGTGCAGGTGAGGCCGAAAAGAGAGTGACTTGGGTCATTGGTATTACAGGTACTTTGAACAAAAGGGTTAAAAAATATAGATCATCCTCCTGTATGGCTAAATGTTAATTATAGATTATTTCTTAAAGATATGCTTACAGGTGATTTTTATTTTCTTCTTTCTGTATTTCCCAGTTATTTTATAGTGCGTATTAATTAATTATAAAATTAAAAATATTTTAAATTATTAAAGTACTACATATTCTTGAAATAAAAATTTAAATAATATTATACGTAGATGGGACAGAAGTTTCTCCTACTCGTGTAATCCCTCCATCCTCCATACCCGCTCCCAGTTTGAAACGTAGGTTTGGGGATGAGCTGAAATACATGAGGAAGCTCTAAACCATAGCCACTAGCCACACGTGGCTATTTCAGTTAGTTAAAATCAAATGAAATAAAAAATTTGGTTCCTTGCTCGTACCAGCCACATTTCCGTGCTCAGTAGCCACATGTGGCTAGTGGCTACTTTATTGGACAATGGAGATTTAGAACATTTTCAGCTTTGGCTAGCCATCCCTGCCAAACTTTAAAATGCTATATGATTAGTGACATAATTGCTATATTATTGTACCAAGAGTTAAAAAATCTCCGTGTTCCCTGTGGTGCCTAGCAGTTTTTGTTTTAGCTGATGAAATATTATTGCCATGTTCTCTCTCATTTTTTTGTGTGTTAACTAAATCCAGATGGTCAAAGTCTAAGTCTAATGTTTTTCTTGGGTATTCGGGGATTATAGTTAGCTGCTTTTCTAGGATAAAGATGTCAGCTTTATTGAGGGCTTGAGTGTTTTCTGTCCCTTTTGAGCTCTAGATCTGTATAGCCCGCTGTCTTGTGGACACCCTCTCTTGAATGTCTTAGTGATGTCTCAAATCCAGTATGTCTAAAACTAAACCGATTTCCCCCTCCGTCCCCTCAAAACCCCCCAAACGTTGGTCCATTCTTTGTTCCTTTTTTCAGTGAATGAGACCATTATCTTTTCATTGTAAAATCCGGAAAACTAGGAGTGATCTTTAACTCCCTCTCCCTAATACATCCAATGTGTCAACAAGCTTTATTAATCTCACTTTCTGAAAGTCTCTTGGATTTTTCTATTTCTTCCTATTTCTACTTCTACCACTTTATTTTTTATTACCATCATCTTCCTTGAAACTTCTAAAATAGTCCTCATCTTATCTACCCACTTCTATTTTCACCCCTCTCTAATCCGTTATCCAACCTGAAGGCACAGTGATTTATTTTGAAACACAAATCTGATTGTCACCCCTCTCCTCTCCCAATTCTTTATGGCTTCTCGTTGCTTCT
>RJWJ010002890.1:55655-68006 GCA_004363605.1 Indri indri
TTTTTTTTTTTTTTTTTGTTTTGAGACAGAGTTTCACTCTTTTGCCTGGGCTAGAGTGAGTGCCGTGGCGTCAGCCTAGCTCACAGCAACCTCACACTCCTGGGCTCAAGTGATCCTCCTGCCTCAGCCTCCCGAGTAGCTGGGACTACAGGCACGTGCACCATGCCCGGCTAATTTTTTCTATATATTTTTAGTTGTCCGATTAATTTCTTTCTATTTTTAGTAGAGACGGGGTCTCGCTCTTGCTCAGGCTGGTTTCGAACTCCTGAGCTCAAACAATCTGCCCGCCTCAGCCTCCCAGAGTGCTAGGATTACAGGCGTGAGCCACCGCGCCCAGCCTAGACCATTCTTTTCTTTACTTTCACTTCACTTCACTTGTTAGCTCCTAGTCGTCCTTCACACCTCAGAAGTTTTGCATCCTTAAGGAATACACTAACCTTCTAGATTAAGGTAGTAGTATCATATATTTCCCCCAGCTGCAGTTTACATTTATTTGTGTTATTATAAGGTTGTCTTTCTCTTCAGTAGCCTACAAACTCTATGAAGGTAGGACCACATCTTGTTTCACTTTTAGCTCATTATTGAATCCCTAGAACCTAGCTCAGTGCCTGACACCTAAATATTGACTCATCGAATTTCCAACTTGATGGTATTAAGGATCTCAGTTCATGGAGTTCTGTAATAAAAGATTTTAAATATGAATTTTTATCAAAATAGTAGTTAAAATAGTAGTACAGGTTGAGCATCCCTAATCCAAAAATCTCAGATTTGAAATGCTCTAAAATCTGAAACTTTTTGAGCTGGACATGATGCTATAAGTGGAAAATTCCACACCTGACCTCATGTAATGGGTTGAAGTCAAAACTCAAGTATACAACACACAGTTTTATACAGCATCCATAAAAGAAAAAATACCCTACCAGCCTCCTTTAGCTACATTATATTTTTTTGCGCACACTCAGATTCCCCCACACAAGCACACTCACAAAGGATAATAAAATGGCACATATGTCTAAGAAAATGATCATTTATTGCTAGCATATAAATTCAGAGTGAGGAATAATGGTGATGCCAAACAACTACAGATTGTCCATGTGAATGGCTGAGATAGTGACACCTTTGTTTTCAGATGGTTCAATGTACATAAACTTTGTTTCATGCAAAAAATTATTTAAAATATTATATAAATTATTTATTTAAAATACTGTATAAATTACTTTCAGGCTATGTACATAAAGGTGTATATGTTCATTCATAAATGAATTTCATGTTTAGACTTGGGTCCCTTCCCCAAGATACTCCATTATGTGTATGCAAATATTCTAAAATCCAAAAAAATCGGAAACGTGAGACATTTCTGGTCCCAAGCATTTCAGTTAAAAAATACTCAACCAAGGCCAGGCGCGGTGGCTCACGCCTGTAATCCTAGCACTCTGGGAGGCCAAGGCGGGCGGATTGTTTGAGCTCAGGAGTTCGAGACCAGCCTGAGCAAGAGCAAGACCCCGTCTCTACAAAAAAAATAGAAAGAAATTATCTGGACAACTAAAAATATATAGAAAAATTTAGCCGGGCATGGTGGCACGTGCCTGTAGTCCCAGCTACTCGGGAGGCACTAGGATCGCTTGAGCCCAGGAGTTTGAGGTTGCTGTCAGCTAGGCTAACGCCACGGTACTCTAGCCAGGGCAACAGAGTGAGACTCTGTCTCAAAAAAAAAAAGAAAAAAATACTCAACCAATAGTTAAATTGCCAGCTGTTTTTTTCAAATGCATGGAAATAAATTATTAATAGTTATTAAAATATAGCACAATATTCATAGATTATTTTATAATACTCTCTTATTTTTGATGGTTTTAGATTTATAGAATTATTGTGAAGGTAGTATAGAGCTTCCTATATTCCTCAAACCCAGTTTCCCCTATGAACATATTACGTTAGTACGATACATTTGTCAAAATTAATGAACCAATATTATTATTAACTAAAGTCCTTATTTTATTCAAATTGCCTCAGTTTCCCGTAATGTCCTTTTTCTGTTCGAGGATCCCATCCAAGATACCATGTTACATTTCATGGTCATGTGTCTTCTTGGTTTTGACAGTTTCTCATATTTCCTTGTTTTGATTGCAAGTTGATAGTTTGGAAGATTACTGGTCAAGTATTTTGAAGACTGTCCCTCAGTTGGGACTTGTCTGATATTTTTGTCATGATTGGACCAGGTAATGTGTTTTGGGGAGGAAGACCACAGGGGTAAAGTGCCATTCCCATCACATCATATCAAGAGTACATATTGTTAATATGACTTAGCACTGGTAATAGTAACCTTGATCACCTGGCTAGAGGGTGTATTTGTCAGGTTTGTCCACTGTAAAGTTACTCTTTTTTCCCCTCCCTTTGCATATTGTACCTTTTAGAATAAAGTCTCTATATGAAGCACAAAATTAGGGAGTGGGGAATTATGTTCCACCTCCTTAAGGGTAGAGT
Organism: Indri indri; assembly: GCA_004363605.1. Taxonomy (NCBI): domain Eukaryota; kingdom Metazoa; phylum Chordata; class Mammalia; order Primates; family Indriidae; genus Indri; species Indri indri. The sequence goes on from RJWJ010002890.1 coordinate 58,137, forward strand.
AACTACATTAATCTTTTAGAAATCTTCTGTAAGGGATATTTGTCTCTTCTCTCCCATTTATTAATTAATTCATTTATTTATATCTGTATTGACTCATGGATATTTATTTTATACTTTGGGTTATAATCCAGTAGTCCTTTATTTATTTTGTTGCTCAAATTGTTCCAGCTTTGGCCATTGGGAGCTCTTTTAGGTGATTCCTGTATTCCTTTGATGCACTCCCATCACTGTGAGATTTTTGTTGTTGTTGTTTTGTTTGTTTGTTTTTGAGTGCTTTTTTTAACTTTCTGGCACTGCCGAGATACTCCAGGGTCATCTTGTATGTTACCTGTGCCAGGTCTAGAATCATCCATTTCTCCAAGGAGCATTGATTCCTTTTATGGAGAATGGTATTAGAAACCAACAACTGGGCACTATGTGTGTTCATTGCTATTGAGAAGTCATTGCTTCTAGGCCCTCTTAGCACACAGAGCAAGGAAATGTATGTGTGTACAGTAACTTGTGTATGTACACATATCGAGAAATAGTTCTGTATGTAACCATCTGTATCTATATTAAGCTATAGTCTTAGATTATTTACTATGAGTTTTTTTTCCATTGAAAAAATTACCCATGAATATTGAGGGATTTATTTTATATGGTTTTGGGAGTTTAGTAACAGAATTAAAGTGACTCTCCAATTATCCATTGCTAAGAGAGAAAAGCAGTTCAAATAATACCAAATAATGGGTAATCAGTTTGATTTTGGAATGAAATCAATGACAACAAACACTAAAAACAGATGACCACCTCTCTTGGTTCTTGGTTGACTTCAGTGCTTATGTTCTGGAACTCAGCTAGCCATCTATGATGAATGAGGCCATAGTACACTGAATAATTTAGAGTTTATTTACAGCTAGTTTTCTTTTCAGAGGGTAATTTAGTTTTGAGGGTCTTATTACTTATTAATTTCTCTGTAACACAGTCTGAATGGGGAAATTAAAAAGACTTCTCCAGTTAATTTTATTTCTTAGTTAAGAGTTGATTGTGGTGGTGGTGGGGATAGGCATAGTTGAATATCTGTTAGGTTGACTTTTAAATTGTCTCATTACTACGTATGATTAAGAACTAATGGCATTTTGTCAAGGCTTTCTACTTTTGAGTTTTCCAGACTGATGTGTGTATCTTAATGAGCAACCTGAACTTAGTTTATCAGTATCTAAAAGGACTTGTAGGTGTCTGGCAAAATAGCTTTTACAGGTATCAGATAGCTGTTGATATAAAGACAGAGGCATTATGTAAATGATTTTATTTTAACTTATTTTTATTTGGTTATTCTATTTATGAAAAAATTTGATATACTTTGAACATACTGTGTGGCAAGCCATTTTCAGTTCAGTGTCATTTGCATTAGGCTGTAGGGAAAAGGATTTTTTTTTCCCCATGTTAGTAAAACTATCATAGGAAACAAAATTGTTTTGGCTAAAACAGAAAGCTTTATATTTTGGATATTATTTTCAGCTCTAAACATGTAGTTATTTAATGGAGTCATTATATATTTTAACTCAATTTTTTATTGTAAACAGTTCAACTTGAAAATTAATATTGAACTACGAAATAAAAACACATCTTTGCCAAGTTTTAACTTGTTGTCTTGGTATAAGCACTGTTTCTGAATATAAACCTATTTTCATTGTCATCTCTAAAAATCCAGTAGGTTTCTGGGTATTGTAAAGGTGTTGTAATTGTGTACATTTCAGAATGTTTTATTTTGAATTATGAGTTTCGTTATAGTTTGTAAAAGTTACTTTCTTATTCAGACCTCAGTGCTATTTCGGGACCTACAAATAAATGTGACCCCCAGTAGCTTCAATTCTTGATATTCAAAAGTTTAATACTGTTTAAGTTAAATATAGCGTGATATTATTTAGCAGAAAGAATGTATTTTTTACTTTTAACTTCTAACAAATTCTGTATCTAACGTTTAAAAAGTATAGAAAAAAGATGTGGTAATGTAAAAATGTGAGGAAATTGTGGCTAAAGAATTAAAAATCACTTGCAAAATAAACATTACTATGGTAAAATAAAAATACAAGTCATATCAGTCTCTTACCATTTATCCATGAACGAGACAGGATGGGCATATTCCGTTGGATTCCATCAAAAATGAAAGAAATAGAACCACTTGCTTTAATCCAGTCTCTGGAATAGCAACGATTTAATAGTCTAAAACTAAGAAAGATCAAGTCAAAGCAAGCCCAAGTTTCCCACTTTTTGTTCTTAGTGTTCTATATTTACTTTAGTTAAGAGTTGATTATGGTGCTGGGGTTCTCACCAGTCTGAACTCATTGATTCCATACATTATTATTTATAGTACTTCTCAAACTTCTTTTGCTGAAGTACCTTTGGAAAGAATCCTCCCATAGATCCTTTAGTATTAGATTTCTGAGTCTTTAAACTCAGTGTTGTTGTGAAGACATTTTTTATTTTTTCTGGTATTCATGGAGTCTTTTGTTTCCTCTTATCTTTAGGAATCCTGGCAAACCTCCTACCCTCTCTTTCCTGGGTTCTAAGAAGACCCTAAATGCACTTAAGAATTATAGAGTATAGGCCGGGCACGGTGGCTCACGCCTGTAATCCTAGCACTCTGGGAGGTCGAGGCGGGTGGTGGCGGATTGTTTGAGTTCAGGAGTTCGAGACCAGCCTGAGCAAGAGCGAGACCCCGTCTCTACTAAAAATAGAAAGAAATTAATCGGACAACTAAAAATATATAGAAAAAATTAGCCGGGCATGGTGGCGCATGCCTGTTGTCCCAGCTACTTGGGAGGCTGAGGCAGAAGGATCGCTGAGTTTGAGGAGGAGTTTGGGGTTGCTGTGAGCTAGGCTGACGCCACGGCACTCACTCTAGCCTGGGCAAAAGAGTGAGACTCTGTCTCAAAAAAAAAAAAAAAAAAAAAAAAAGTAGAGTATAAAATTCTCTCTTATTAAATCTGGGAAAAGTTCTTAAGTGGTTTGCCTCTGTATAGATTGTATACTCAGTTTATAGAAATAAAAATGTGATTGTTATAATAAAATCAAAACAGCCACAAACAATTGGATGAATTATAAGCTTCATGTTATATTATTATGCATTTTAATAAATGCTAATTAGTAATTCACTTTGTAGGTCTTTGATTCTTATTGGTTAATGAATACGTTTGGCTGATTTATGTTAATAGAAGCAGAACCCTATAGATGACTGAAGACATTTTTGGCCTCCAATATAACTGTCCTGTGAGGTCTGAACATTAGTGGTAGTTCTGTAGTAGCAGTTTATCATTCTGTTTTAAGGACAACTTTTAAAGATAACCAAATTCATGTAAAGATCAGAAAATGTATATCTTAAACAGCACAAATTACAAGTTATTAATGTTTTAAATCTTGTCACTCCCATGGATTTTAGTTATCAAAGTTATAAACAAGCAAATCTTTAAAAAGTAAATGAAGTAAATCAGAGCACCTAAAGAATATGAATAACATAGATTTAGTACCTATATGTGTAGTTCTCAGAACTTTGATTTCCTGTTTCTTTATCTGCTTTGAGTATTTGGTCTTCTCTAGAGCTGAATGATAATGATATACAGTAGTTCCCCCATATCCTCCAGGGATATGTTCCAAGATTCCTAGTAGATGCCTGAAACCATGGATAGTATTGAACCTTATATGCACTATATTTTTGCTATACATACATCCCTATGATACAGTTTAATTTATAAATTTGGCACAGTAAGGGATTAACAACAATAACTAATACTAAAATAGAACAGTTATAACAATATACTTGTCTTAGTCCATTTGTATTGCTCTAAACGAATACCTGGGGCTGGGTAATTTATAAAGAAAAGAGGTTTATTTGGCTCATGGTTCTACAGGCTGTACAAGAAGGATGGTGCCTATATCTGCTTGGCTTCTGGTCAGAGCTGGAGACTGTTTCCACTCTTGGTTGGAAGGCTAAGGGGAGCCAGTATGTGTAGACATCACATGGAGAGGGAGGGAGAAAGAGAGGAAAGGAAAGGAAGTTTTAACTACCAGCTCTGCTGGGAAATAATAGAGCAAGAATTCACTCATTATCTCAAGGGCACCAAACCATTCATGAGAGATCTGCCCCCATAACCTAAACACTGCCTATTTAGGCCTCCAACATTGGGGATCAAATTTCAACATGAAGTTTGGAGGGGTCAAATATCCAAACCATAACGATACTGTAATAAAAGTCATGTGAATGTGGTCCCTCTCTTTCTCTCAGAATATTTTACTGTATTGTACTCACCCTTCTTGTGATGTGTCGATGTGTTAACTGAGATAGCTGCTAAGTGACTAAGGGTGGTAGCATATACAGTGTGAGACTGAGCTGGATGGTGTGAGATTTCATCATGCTACTTAGAAGGGCATGCAATTTAAAACTTGTGAATTGTTTTCTTCTGGAATTTTCCATTTAATATTTTTGGACCATGATTGGCAGTGGAAACTGAAACTATGGGAAGCTAAATTGTGGATGGTTGGGGTGGGAGAACTACTGTATTTTCCTGATTGGTGCTACTATTTAATATAGGGGAGCAGATGATAACTCCTATTTCACAAGAAAGTAAAAAATAGCAAAAATGGACTGCTTTAGCTTTCTCCCATTTTTCATTTCACTCTTCACTATCTCTACAGGTTTCTTCTTCCTTTCATTCTGGCCTCAGTGGAAGAGATTTATTTCCTTCTTCTATCTGAAGGGTAATTCCTCTACCTTTGCTCAGAATTTCATACTGTTTTAAAAAAACTTATTTTTATCTAATTTTAGACTTGAAGAACAGTTGCAAAAATAGTACAGAGTTCCCTTATATTCCTCACCTCATTTCCCCCAATGCTAACATTTTACATAACCATAAGATATTATTAAATACTAAGAGAAGGAAATTAATGCTGGTATGATATTATTAATTAAACTGCAGACTATTAGAATTAAACCAAATTTTCAATTACTGTTCTTTTTTGGTTCCAGGATCTTGTCTAAGAACCCACATTGAATTTAGTTATTTCTCCGTAGTCACTTCCAATCTGTAAGTTTCTCACACTTTCCTTGTCTTTCATGACCATGACAATATTGAAGAGTACTGATCAGTTTTTTTTTTTAGGGTGTCTCTCAGTTTGGGTTTGTCCAGTGTTTTCTCGTGATTGGACTGAGCTTATGCATTCTTGGCAAGAATACCACAAAAATGATATTGTGTCTTTCTCGGCGCACTGTATTAAGGGGTTTATGATGTTAATAAGTCTTACTAACTTGTGATTACTTGATCACTTGGTTCAGTGTGCTGAGCTTTTCCACTAGAAGCTACATCTTTCCCTTTTTAGTTGTTAAGTAGCTTGTGGAAGATAGTTGGAGACTATAAATCCTGTTTCTCAAACTTTTGCCCTCTAATTTTAGCACCTATCAAGTGGATCTTGTCTGAACATTTGTTATGGTGATTCTGTTTCTCTCTTTCCTCCCTGCATTTATTAACTGAATTAGTAATTCAATTAATTACTGTGTTCTATTGTGAGGAAGAATTGTCTCTTCTCCTCCATTTACTCATTTATTGGACTCATTAATATTTGTTTTATTCTTATGGTTAAATCCAGTACTATATTTTGTTTCTCAGTTTGTTCCAGGATAGACCATTAGGAGCTCCTTCAGTTTGGCTCTTGTGTTCTTTCAACAAGCCCTGGCTTTTTTTAAAAGTTTTTCTTATTTTCTAATACCATATCAGTATGCGAAAATTACTGTGGTTCTAAGAGTCAGAATTATTACAAAATATACAGCATATCCAGAGAAGTGTCACTCCCTCCTTGTTTCTGCTACCCTGTTTCCATTCCCTTCACTTCCCACTTCTTTCTGCTCTTTCCTTGCCTGTTGCAGGTAGGTAAGCCGTCTCCTTAGTTTCTGGTTTGTCCTTGCTGTATTTCTTCTGTTCCAGTGAGCAGAAATGTGTATTTTCTTGTATCCCCCTTGATTCTTATATGAAAGTTGCATATAATAGGTTTTTTTTTTTTTGGACTTTGCTTTTTTCAATTAACAGAGTGTCCTAGAAATCACTCCATATCATAGAGGTCTTCCTCATTCTTTTTTTCTCCCCATAGTTACAATAGCTTGGATGTACCATAATTTATGCAGTCACTTTCCTGTGTTTCCAGTATTTTACAATTACAAAGAAAGCTGCAATGTGTGTATGTTTTTGTGTAGTCGGAGGTATATTTCCAGGGTAGATTCCTAGAAGTGGAATTGCTGGAGCCACAGGTAAGTGCATGTATGATTTTGTTAGGCATTATCAAAGTTCCCTCCACAATGGTTGTACCAGTTTGATCAGCAGTGTGTGAGAGTACCTGTTTCCCCTCACATCCTCATTAACAGAATGTTTTGTCATACTTTAAAATTTTTGCCACTCTAATGAGAAGGGGTACCTCAGTGTTGTTTTAATTTGCATTTTTCTAATTTTGAGTGAGTTTGAGCAGTTTTTATATATTTTTAGTATCTTTTTTCATGAACTGACTGTTCATGTCTTTTTCTGTCTTTTGGCCTTTTTCCCCTTTGTTTTTTAAGACTTCTTTATATAGTAGAGATATTAGCCTGGTGTGGTGTATGTTGTGAATATTTCATCCTAGTTTTTTAGTTGTCTTTTGGCTTCGCATATACTGTTTCTTGTACAATTTTAAAAATTTTTGCGTAGTCAAGTTTATTAGTATTTTCTTTAATTGTCTCTGGATCTGAGTCAGAATTAGGAAGCCTTTCCCTATACCAACTTTAAAGCACAGTTCAACCATGTTTTTTCTAGTACTTTATATGGTTTTATTTTTTAAATCCAAATTCCTAGTCCATTTGTAGTTTATTGTGTATGGTGTGAGATACAGTTCTAATTTTATATTTTTTCAAATGGCTACCTAATTTTCCTGACACCATTTATTGAAAAGTCCATCTGTACTTCAGTGATTTGAGATGCCACCTGTGTTATATACTAAATTTCTTCGTATTAATATATTTAGGTCTAATTCTAGATTTTTTATTCTGTCTCACTGGTCTCTTTGTTCTTGTGTTAGTCCCACACTGCTTTAATTATAGATGCTTTTTGGTATGTTTTAATATCTGATAAAGGTAGTCTCCCTTGTGGTTTTCCTTTTTCAGTGTTTTCTTAGCTATTCTTGCATGTTTGATTTTCCATATCAACTTTAGTATCAACTTGCCAAACTTTATGAAATTGTTTGTATTTTTATGCATTACATTGAATTTATTAATATAAATTAAGGGAAAAATAACATCTTTATAATGTTGTCATCCTATGAACAGGGGATGTCTTTTCATTTGCTGAAGTCTTCTTTAGTGTCTTTCAGTCATACATAAAATTTTTTCTCGTATAGTTTTTATACATTGTTTAGTTTTTTCCTAAGTATTTAATCTTTGTTGCTATTGTAAATGTGATTTTCTCTGCCATTATGTTTCCTGATTATTGTGTTTGTATATAAAGGCTATTCATGTTTATATGTTAATTTCGTGACTTGCTTAATTTACTGAATTCTTTTATTTTTCAGTTAGTTTTAGTAATGATTCTTTGGGGTTTTTCAGACATACTATTATATCATCTTCATATAGAGGTACTATTACTTCTTTACCTGTTATTCCTCTAATTGATTGCTCTTACCTAGTTGGATTGGCTAATACCTCTAGTGCAATGTTGAGTAGTAGTGGAGATGGTGGACATCTTTGCTTTGTTCCTGATCTTAGTGGAAATGCCTCTATTATTTATTTATTAAATAAGATAATGGCTATTGGACTAAAATGTATATATATTTTATCATATTGCAAAAATACCTCTTAATTCCTATTTTCTTGAGAGTTGAATTTTGTCAAATACACTCCATCTCAGTGTATATGGAGAAAATTGTATGTTTTTCTCTTTAGATTTAGGAATATGGCATATATTAATAGATTGCCTGTTTGAATCAATCTTGTACCCCTGGAAAAAAATCCCTCTCAGTCATGTGTTATTTTCTTAATATGGTATTGGATTCTGTTAGCAGACAATAAAATTCTTCCCTCCAGTGTATTTCAAGAATAAACATTACTTTGCTTAATAGTAGCTAACCTGGTGTCTGGTACTGATTTATTTGTGTATATGTCTCCCTGATTAAATTCAGGATGCTTTTAGAAGCTGAAATAGATTTTACTCTTCATTACCCTTAGTGCCTAGCAGAGTTCTTCATATATAGTTGCATTCTCTAAATGTCATTGAATAAATTAGAAGCAGAAATAGCCCATTAAACTTTTATTGAGGGAAATCTGGGTATCATAGTTCACTTAGATAATAAGCAGTCACATCTGTTATCAATACTAAGAAGCACTGGACATGAAGATGGGAGAGACCCGAGTTCTAGTCTGGAACTTCATTTTATGTAGGCCACAAATAACTAACATTTTGGCTTCAGACACCTTTGGATCACAGTTTTTTCATCTGTCAAAGCAAGTTGACACTCTGATCTTTTAAATTCTGTTCATATCTAAATGAGTTCATGAAATTATTTTTTAATCATTGAGGTATGCTCTTTTACATTCTGCATTAGAATTTTTCTGAATTTTTGTCTTTAGAATTGTTTACCTGATGTAATCAATAGATCTGCACATGATTGTAGATAATTTTGAAAAGCAAATTCTGACTACAAATAAATTAGTTCTATTATGGGATATTTGTAAGAATGTCAGTGAGATGATAACAGCTCTTTCAACGAAATTATTTAATGTGTGCCCAACACATTTTACTTTTAGGTATGTCTGACTGCAGCAATGATTCTACATCTCTTGGTGCATCTAAACAAGCTACAGAAGAAGTCAAGTCTAATTCTGAGGTGATTGGGTGGTATTTATATTGTTTTTTAAAGTCAGCCCATCTCAATCAAGGTGTTAGACTGTCCAAATTGACTTAATTGGTCTAAATGTGCCATTCGAAATAAACTCTTGTACATGTAGTCACAGGAAAGGAGTGGAAGGGGAAAGAGCTTTGTAATGGCAAGTAGGTTGTCATTTGCCTTGGGACATATGAAATTCTAGAATGTAGCTTATTTGTCATATAAAAACGAACATAAAAGCTATAGGTCAAACTATAGTTTTTTATTTAAATATGAAACATGACGACAACTGGAAGTTTCTGTTGAAGTGTGAGTAGTGGTATGCTCACATTTTGAGCTCATTCACTCCCATAATCCCTCTCTAGTTTGGTATGCTTTAGAGTCCAGGTGTAGAGCTTTTGAAAAACTGCTGAGTTCTGGACTTCGCTTTGGACTTGCTGAATCTAAATCTGCAGTGATAGACACTGGGCCATGTGTATTTTTTTCTTTTTGAAAGTTCTTCGGGTGATTCTGATATATGCCACCTAAGAACCACTGTTTCAATTCATTAGAATAAAGAGAAAGAGATTAAGCAGTTAATTTTGCATTGATTTCAAGTCAATAGATGTTTTTTGAATGCCTAATACTAATAATACTGCTTATATTTATAGTGCTTCAAGATTTACAGAGTAGTACTTTCATATTGTCTCATCTTGATCTTTAGAATAATTCAGTATAATTCAATTAGGTAAGGGAAACAACTATTTTTCCCATTTTTTAGTTGAACACATTTAACTTTCAGAGAGATGGTGACTGATTTAGAGAAATTGGTAAGGCTGGAACACAACATGGGGTCTTCTGACTCCAGTTGCAGTTTTTCTCTACCAATTTGCTACCTGTTTATGTGGCACAGTGCTAGGCCATTCAGTTAAGCCAAGTTACTGTGAATCTGTATGGTAAACTTTAATGTAGGATTTAGAGCTGGATTATTTTCTTTTAATCCAAAAATCAAAGATG